>AWWV01015635.1:0-25869 GCA_001974805.1 Corchorus capsularis | reverse complement strand
CCCCCCCCACCCCCACCCCTTTAATCTCTGTTTCTCCCATTCACAACTATACTAGCCAGTTATTATGGCAAAAGCCTCCCAAGACTCCTCCAAGAGACACTTCCACTGGACTAAAAAGGTTGGGACTGAAGAAGATGACGAAGCTCCTCCAGCTCCAAGCTTCAACTCTGAAGACAACCCCAAGAATAAGGAAAATCTCAAGACGACTCATGTTGCTACTACTATGCCAACTCCAAGGAAAAAGCTCCCGGCGGTAGCCGTTGCAAGGCTTCGGTCTGTTCTTACGGCTTTTGGGAAGAACCGTTCCAGCCTACCCTTTGCCCTTGGACCCCGAGTTGTTGGTACCCTTTTCGGAAACAGGCGTGGCCATGTTCACTTTGCTTTTCAGAAAGATCCCAATTCCCCACCAGCTTTCCTTGTGGAGCTTGCTACCCCAATTAGCGGATTGGTTCGAGAAATGGCGTCCGGGTTAGTGAGGATTGCCTTGGAGTGTGATAAAGGGAAAGAAGAAGAGAAAAAGGGTGTGAGTGTGAGATTACTCGAGGAGCCTGTATGGAGGACTTACTGCAATGGCAAGAAATGTGGGTTTGCAACCAGGAGGGAATTTGGTGATAAAGAAAGGAAGATTCTGAAAGCAGTTGAACCCATTTCAATGGGAGCAGGGGTTTTGCCAGGGAGTGGAGGAGGAGGAGCTGATGAGGCTGATGGTGAACTTATGTACATGAGAGCTAAGTTTGAGAGGATTGTTGGGTCCAGAGATTCTGAAGCTTTCTATATGATGAATCCTGATAGCAATGGAGCTCCTGAGCTTAGTATCTATTTGCTTAGAGTCTGAACATTACAATGTTTGCCATGGAAGCTTGTCTCAAAGCCTAGCTAACTTCCTTTTCTGTCAGTTTTTAACTTTTATTATGGGGGTATACCAGTGATATTTTGTTATATTACTAGTCATTAGAGCCAAGCCAGCCATGGAAATGGAGCTTTAGTTTCTTCCAAGCTTTGGTTCATTTTTTTTTTCTCTTTGGGAAGAAATTGGAAGTGGGTATTTTTACTTTTGTTTTATTTTTCCCTGTTAGTGTAGGTGGAGTGGGGGCAATACATTAAAAAACATGATGGTAGGTGGGGGGTTCTTGAAGGTGTATATGTATAGTTTTCTTCTTCAATCAATCCTTTATTAAGTAATTGAGACATTGAGCCTAGTGCACTCAACCATATCAGCTTTGCATCTGTCTGTGGTACATTTCATTTTCCTTTATGTATTAAAACTGCCCAACTGCCAACTGACTGGAATTTTCTTTCAACATTGTAGTAATAACATGCCCTTGAGGGGGACACTAACTTATTGCTATTGATTTATCTCTTGCAGTATTTTTCTTTCTTGGCAAAATTTATCTTTCTTTTAATAGAATTTGCTCATTTTAGAATGTATTCATATCATGTCTTTGATCATGAACCAATCATTGAGTCAAATCTTCGTCTTGTCTAGAACTTGATGTATAGAGGATTATATAATTTTAAAAAAGAAAAATTCTGGGTTACAAAATTTGAATCTTGTGCTTTTAAATACTTGAATTCCAAATCATTTATTTGAGTGAAACATACTTTAACTTTTTGCTTTAAGAGAATGTGGATCAACTTTAAAACCATATATACCAATGTGTCTTTTGTTTTTATAGCTTTATTCTCATTTCCTTACCTTCACTAGAGATACAGAACACCTAAATTATGAAAGAAAAACCAAAAAGCTTCTTCTCAAGAAATACTCATGCATATGTATTCTTGTACCCTATAATAGAAGTTTCACTAATGCGATTTATGATGGAACTTTACCAAGGAATTTTAAACTTGGAGCAAAATGGGAAAGTGCAAGTAATCATAGCTTATTCATGTGGTCAAATAGATTAAAGTTTTGAATAGGTTATTATCTTATAAGTTTCCCCTAGGTTTTCAATTCTTGGAATAGCTAATAACATCAATGCAAATGATTGGTACACATATTCATTCTGGTGGATTATGCAAATGATTGTTCATGATTTCGCTTGGAGGTTCCATCATTTTAAAACATTCCTTTCCTTGTTTATCTAAGATTCTTCAACTATTGCATAAAGTTTATACATGTAATTATACATGCCAAGTGCAACTATACATAGACATTTATAGATAAATTCTTCAGAAATCCAGCATTTGGTCTAAAAGGTGCAAGATGTCCCAAGTTCCCAATCATTGCTTTTTGGTGCACAAAATTGTGTGGATTGATCCCTAGAAAAATTTATTAAAGCCTAATCATAGAAGTCATCAAAAGCAAAATATTTAACCAAAATTAAAAATTCCCATTTCCTGACAGAAGAATGACCTTTTATCCCATATATATTTGACTGCTTTTCACTTTTTGATTTCCTGCCGGTTCTTACAAACTTCACTGTTACATGTTCCACAACCCACAGTTTGTTCTAAACCTTTTGTAGGTTCAACCCTTCAAGTACATCCTCTCCCATAAAGTTTAGAAGTTAGCATAAATAATCTCAAATGACATCTTTTAACCTTAGCCTATCTTCTTTACATGGGTATTTCACTTCTAATTTGAATGCGGAAGTCATTAATGGTATAATTGACAGTTATTTGATAATCTAATCTTAAGAAAAGGACTATGTTGTTCCACTGTGCCATGTCGACCCCTTCTTTCCTATTTTCATGGCTTTCACACGCTTTTCTTTTTCATATATTTTTTTTCCTCTCAGAGAGCAGAGAAATGGAAAGAAGGGAAGGAAAAGGACTAAAGGAGGAATGGGTAGGGCGAATAGGGGCATTTTCCTGAGTGGGGATGTGGGTTACAGCTAGGACACAAAAACAAATCCGTTAAGATTACTGACACAGAAACCGAGGTTTGTGCTGCTGCTAATTGTTTTAAGTTAATTTTTAGTGAGTCTAGTATTTTTTGATCATCTACTCATCATTCTTCAAATCAAAAGATTCAAAAGTTGCTTGCGCTGTTGCTGCTGTGCTGCGTTGCTTTGCTTTAAGTTAGGCCACCCCTTTGCTTTGCTTTGCTTTACATCATTATTACTCCAATGAATGCAAAAGTCTTATATAGTAGCTCCAAAAGTTGTTGCCCCTGCCCCATACTAGCACAAATATGTTGTGAAGGGCTATATACTAAGCCAACTTGATCCTCTTTAGCTTTGCCATTCGGCTGTGTTTAAATCCCCACTTTTCTACTTTGAATCATCCATGATTGTTTGTGCTATATAAATTATATATTCATCAATGCTAGTTGAGTTTATCATTCAAAGGAACAAAACTAAACAATGTATATGTAAAAGTTTGGTCTCAATCTGTGAAGTATTGTCTGAAACAATGACAAATGACAGGTGTCTCTATCTATGCATTAGAGGATGTTGGATCATTTATTTGATGGGCAATAGGGTACTTACAAAATTGAATTGATACAAGAACCAATAAAAGCAACTAAACAAAGGAAAATTACAAATGGGGTTTGAATTGTTTTACTAATGTTGGTGAAGAAAACAAGCAAAATGTGTAAGGATGTGTGGCAATGGGGAAATATGGGTAGTTGGTTGGAAGTGATCTCTCTCAATAGCCAAAAGCCCAAAACAATTTCACCAAGTTAGTCTTGTAAGGAATGAAAAGCAGAGACTTTCTGTCATTATCTAGAGGCAAAATTGCAGATTATATGTCTACATTTTATGGGGAAAGCACGACAATAATGTCCCAACGGCATTTCCTTTCCTTTCTTTCTTACCTCCAGGCTCCAACAAAACCAAGCTTGCCTACTTGGAATAACAAAGTTTTGTTTGCCAAAAAAGCAAAAATTAGTGGTGGGGAAGATCATCAAAATCAAAATGATGAACTCAATGAATTTCATATGTGAGGTTATTTAAATAATTAGTGGGTTTTTATTTATTTTAATCCAAAGTTTATAAGTGATATGAGAATGTTTTCCTCATCATACCAATAAGGAAACAAAAGTTTAACGAAGTGACATCCATTTCTCTACTTCTCATGATGTTTTCTTGCTTTTTAGTCCATGTCATGGCATTTTCATGTAAATTTCTGGACAGTGAGTAAAGTACAGGAACAGCATGCAATCAGAATTACTAATTGGTGCATGAATTACATTTTACATATTCATTCAATGGGACAAATTCTAATGTCCTTTTTTCTCGAATAAGAAACACATTTTATTCTTTTGTCTAATCCATATTATAGTAGATTTCACTAAAAATCAAATGATCATGATTATATTATTAGCATTGCACTTATTAGGAAGCAAACTGAACTATTTTCAAAATTGGCAGACTGGTTTCAAGAACATAAGAACCCCAAGATGGGAAATGCAATAATACACCAATGGGTGAATTTTGTAATTGAAAGGTCTGAACTGTTCATATAATAAAGCTTAGTATGAAATCTAAACTAGAATGTGACTATATTCTTCTCATGTACTAAAAATTAATGATATAATGCTATAAAGAAAGCCACATCTCATAAAACTCCTGGCATTTAGTTGTTCACAAACTGTCCCTTAGCCACAGAAAAGCTTGAGAGTTGAGATTAATTTCTTTATATTATAGCATAATAGCAGCAACTTTGGTCACATTATTCTTAATGAACACCAAAAAGTTGGATCTTAGTGAATGCCAAAACATAACTATGATGGAGGGAGAATTCACCCTCTAGCCTAAATGGTAAGAGGTTAAAATTCATCCCAGGGAGGTCTCGAGTTCGAGACTCCTCATTCCCTTAAGTAGGCCCTTTTAATTCCCTACCTCCTATGAACCCTAAAAGTAAAAACAAAATAAATTGCCAAAGGGAGTGGTTCTACTGTGCTTCAAAGACAAAATGCCAGCATTGTCATAGTAAAATTTGAGGAGGTTCAAAAACAGAGCAGCCTACTTCTTGATGAAGATTTCTGTAGCAGTGGAGGCAGGAAACGAGGCAATCTATTTTAATAGGATATATAGAGGGTAACTGACAGTACTCTCCATGGTCGGTACTGGGTTCATAATAAAAACTCTCAAGTCTGGATTTCGTTGCAAAAGGTCTCAACCAAAAAGACTAAGGAAAAATCACGAGTTATATAAGTTATAACTTCTACATTCTTGATTCACAAAGTTCTAAACATCTTGTACAATTGAAGTTTTACGGAATACTATTGAGGAAGCCAGTGCCATTCACGAAAATAAAGACACAGTTGTTCATCTTATAATTAAAGCAATATGATGAGAGGCCCCTAGATGACTCTTTTTTCTTTTTAATGGAAGATTCTAGAATGTCTAACTCTAAGCAACATGAAACTTGTTTCATTAACATTTAACAGGGTGATGCTGATTTAATAGAAATGCCAAAACCCTTTTTTTTGGTTTAGCTTGTAGAACCAACAAAAATTGTCATGAATATTATCACTGGGGTGAATCTGCCAATTTATAATGTGTAAGCTGCACCCTAAAAAGAACGCAATATACTCGATATACTGATTTGTTCACGATATATATATATATATATATATATATATATGTTGATGCTTAAGATACGGCTGCAGCAGATATCAGAGGCCATCCAGGCACATCATGGTTACTATTATAATGAAAGGGCAGGCCAAAAGTAAGATTATAAAGGTTGGGGATTGTTTGCCTGATAGTTTCTTCTTCTGCATGAACCCTGCAATACAAAGATTCTCCAACTTGGTTTCCAAGCAAATGGCTCACACATATTGAGATTCTCCGACTTACTTGTAGTCTTGGAGATTCTCCAACTTACTATATTTAATTTGAGCTGTCTCTAAATCTACAATCCCTACTGCTTGAGATCATCTAATGCCCTTGTGTTGAATGTTTCCGAAGAAAATTAGCATTAGGATTTATTGAAATCTGAATTAAAGAACATAAATATACATAGATTTTGTGGTCTCCAGATGCTCCAAGAGCTTCAAAGTGAAAATAAAACACTAGTGGAGCAATTGCTGGTGACCTTAATGCAGAAGAAATTGAGTGAGAAAAAGAAAAGACAATAAAAGAATATGTCTTCCTAGTGGACTTGTTTGATCATGACCTATTAGAAAAACAGAACACCCTTTAGCAAGCAATAACTTTTGCTCCCCTGTTGAACCACCAGCTCTATTAGAGAATGTCATGGGAAGAAGAAACATTATCGGAACATTGCCTCCTTTTAAGTTTTCTATTCCATTTCTTTCTCTTCATCATTACTTCATATCAGGTCTTTGACGAGCAAATCCTGGCTGATGTAGTTGGCAACACGTGATACAAAAATGAACAAAAACCACAAAACACTCCGTCAGTTACAGGAGAAACAAAGACTCCATACATACAGAAAAGCTAGAAGGGTAAATGATTGAAGTTCCATGGGGTGACAAAACTTGATAAGAAGTCCTCCAGGCTATAGGACTAATGTCACTCCCTATTCCAATATATATGGAAATGTTTCTTATATGTGAGTAAGGTCTTATATCAAAAGGAATCTATTCAAAATAAAAGAAAGGGTAAGGGTGAAAATCACTGTACCTGGAGTAGCATGGAAGGAGCTGCAACAGGTTCTGGAATGACGTGGCTTTTAGTTTTTCTTCCATTCAGTGTAGTAACTGATGGACTGTTAGCTGTTGTTATGTCCCAGAAACTTCTTTTTTTGGTTGTTGGGACTGGTGATCGAAAACGATGACTTGGGCTCTTTAACTCCCCAGCATTTGGCTCCTTTGGCCGCAAACTAGCCCTTGTGACAACCCTCTTCGATCCTACTTCTGATGATTTTTCACTCTTCCTCGAAAGCTCACGAATAATATCATCTTTCTGCTTTAACTGTGAAGCATGATCTTTCTTCATTCTCGCCATTTCCAGTTCCAATGCCTTCACTGTCAGTCTAAGTTCTTTAACTTCATCGTCTGCTCCCCTCTTTCTGGATTCTGGTGTGAAACAGTTTCCAGTTAAGAAGGCGGATCTAGGTTTCCTTTTCTCATTCAGTTGGGCGGTAGATGGAGGAGTCATGAGAGATGTAACTGAGGAAGGGGTTGGAGAAGCCTTTGCAGCCAAGGATTGCGCTTGAAGGGTTAGCAACTTTTGCTGTTGGCGTGCCAGTTGTACTCGCAGTTCACGGTTTTCCTTCTGCAGTTCAAGCAGAAGCTTGGCCTGATCGGTTCCAGATTCAGGTACTTCATGTACCTCCTCATTTGCTTCACATGCCTGCAAGTGCAAAGAAAACATGTTCTATAACCATTTCTAATAATTTGTGGCAATTTTTAACAAGAAAAATAAGAAGTAACATTGGAATAATTGCAAGATGTAAACAACTAATTTTTGGGGTGACAGTGAAATATTCAACTGGTAGAAGTTAGAACCCATGAGTTGTATAGCATGAAACAGAATTAAACATAACACAGCAACCAAAACAGATGCAGGCATAGAAGACCAAATATTGATAAGAAAATGAGCAAAGATTATGAACCTTGGTTCGGATTTCCTTGGCCCGGTCAGCCCAATGTAGGGTATTCTGTGTTTCACCAAATGAGAGGTTGCTTGGACTGATATTCGCAATCATTACAGTGTTACAAGCTCCACCCAGTGAATCCTTGAGGAGTTGAGTGAGCTTTGAGTTTCTGTATGGGATGTGTTTCTTACCCTCAACAAGGGCATTGATACAGCTGCTTAATGCAAGAAGTGACCGATTAATGTTGGCACCCTCTAGTGATCTAAGTGTTCTCTGATCAGTTGCAAGGGCTCTTTCAGAACCAGCAAGATCTATGAGCGAGAGCTTTCCAACTCTATTAATGACATTCATTGAAGCATCTTTGACTCTATATTCAATCATAACCTAGATGAAAAACAACTCATATAAATAAGAATATTATAAAACTAGAAGAACAAAGAATGCCATTTAGTCACATATATTAGATTATTACTGGTACCTGAAGAATTGCATGGGATCGTGAAGATGTTTCATTAACACGAGTTGGTTCAGTGGTTCGGTTTTGGTTTCCTCTTTGAAGCAATGCCATCACCTGCCATAATTCAGTAAAATTGTTAAATGGTTTACTTCATCTACCATATTACCCTTTCCTTCAATCCATTGTCTAATATCTAAGCTCTAAGCTATGATAATTGGAGTCAGGATATTTACTTCATCTGTGGAATAAGCCCTGTATTGTGTAAGACCTGCTGCCACAATCCCCTGCATTATCAAGCACATTTCTTAGATAAAACCAAGGCATCTAAGCATCTAAAGATCTAAAATTTGAACATATACAGAAAGACTATAAATTGGATCATAAACTTTAGTGTTTGATCTAAACTCCACTGACGGTGTATTGTATAATTTGCCTTGATTTAATGGTTTTAACATGTCATCCAAGTTCAAGGATGATGAGACCAAACCTGCTTATCTTCTCTAAGGACAAGAGGCCTTCCAGGAGAGAGTAAATCCCTAACAGTTTCATTGTAGACCTCAAGATAGGAGAGATGAACAACATGGTTCCCATCACAGCTCCTCTGTCTAATCTTTGTAAAAAGATCTTTTATTGCTAAAACCATCACACCTAGGTTATCCACAGTGCCCAGCATTGTATAAGTTTTTCCCGCTCCTGTGGCGCCATAGCAGAACACTGAGCCATTCCTTCCCTGCAGAACTGCTTCAACAAGTTCTGCAGTCCTGAAAGTTCAAATGGGGTTGTGAAGAAGTTAATTCATTGAAAGAAGGGGGGGAAGAAACTTGGATTCATTTGATACATATTGATACACAATTAGCCTTTTCTCAAAAGAAAAATCTTCTCTTCTCTTTTGGTTGCTTATCAAATAACACTGAATTATGTCAAAAATAGTTAATTCACTAATTCTTCTTTCTGAATTTAGGGCAACTATTAATTAGCATTTTCTAGATTTTTTTTATCTGTTACCAGCATTTGATTAGAATGCACACCACCAACCAGAAACAGAAGCAACACTCCATTTTCTCTAAACTAAACTTAAAATTGCTACAACAAGTGAAGACAAATATAGAAATTCGAATTGAGCATCAAAACATAAAGCTGAATCAGCTATCAAGTGAACACAACAGATAAATGAAATTAGTTCCAACTTCCAATTGATCATTCAGAGATTCACAGTCAGAAATTTAAATACATTTTCAAATTGAAATTTAGTAGCTTCAAAGTGGTATAAGCAGAAAAAGAAGCAAATGGAACAGTGTCAAGGGCTGCAATTCACATAAAAAATGAATGAATTGGAGAGAAGCCTTGAGACACAAACTTACGTGGTAGTATAAACTTCATGTTGGCTAGTTGAATCCGGAAATGAAGCATCAAAAGTAAAATGCCTGCCTCTAAGCCTCTTCAGTCTAAGATAATCATTCTCATTAGCAAATTCAGTCAAGTAAACATCTCTTTTATTTACAATCTTTACACAACACCTTGAACCAGCTTCCTTTTCCTTCTTAGCCATAGGCCTAAGCCTTACAAACACAAGAATTCTACTATCATTTCCCATTGTCCCATTCTTCTCAGTGCACTCACCACTCTCTATTTTCTCCAATTCTTGCAGATTCTTAGTCCCCCCCATTGACAGCTTCCTTGCCACCCTAATTTTCTCTGTCGTGGTTGTCGCCTTTCTTGCGCAAGAAGAAAACCCAAGAATCTTATCAGGACCAATCAAAAGATTCTCCTTTGCATCATCCAATGGCGGCTGGGGCAACACATAAGTTCTAGTGACCGTGGGATTAGCCATTTTAGGCAATGCTGGCATCGTGTTTTCTCTCATAACATTGCTAAATTTGGAATCTTGTTGCTGTTTCTCTTCTTTTTCCTCTTCTCTTCTGCACGATGTGAGAAGATCAACACTTGGATGAGTTGAAAAACGCTTCTCTTGATCAGGTTTCGGAGATTGATTGTTCCTAAGAGCCGCAGAAGCTTTCTTTTGTTGCTCATATAAAAGTGTTAAAGCTCTCATTTTTTCCTTCAACCCATGATGTGGATTCCTCAGTGAAACATTATTGCTAATAGTATTATTGACCTGGGTTTCTTCTTCTTCTTCTTCATTTGATCTGATACTTCTGCTTCTTTGCTGCTCTTCTTTGAAACTGCTAACCTGAGACCTTGTTGAAACTGGCATTCTATGATTTTCTCACAATCCAAACATGCCCCAAGAATGGATTTTCTTTTTCTTTAAATACCCAATTGGCAAAAGCTGCTCAAAATGCAAGAAAGATTTCAAGGAAACCTTTTTCCCAGGAAAAATTGAAGCTTTGGGTTTGGGAAATGATGGTGGGTGGGGGAAGAGAAAGCTAAATGCCTGACCAAAACTCAAAGAACTTGAAAATCAAAGATTGGGTAATCTGAGCCATTAGTTTGATGATGATATCAACGGTTGGTGGTAAAGCTATTGGCACGCCAGATTTTGATTTTTTAAGACCACTTACGACAAAGGGAGAAACCTTAAAAAGTAGAGTGGAAGAAGCAAAAAGTGGTGGGGCAGTGGGACTTTTGTCCCTGTTTAAAAATTTGAATTGGGGGTTTATAACGGTCAAAAATATTGTCAGGGCCAAACGGTTCGATAATTTAGAAAAAAGTGGGGTCCAATCCAACTTTACTAATGTGAAAGGGAGGATACAAAAAACCTTTGAATAAAATAAAATAAACTCTTTTGCAGTTTTGATTTCTAATTAATTGCCGAATATTTTTTGGGGTTTGCTATTCACCGCGTCCCCTTTTTACTATATATCATCCCTTTTTATAATTTTTGACACTTTCGCCCTTTGTTTCATTTTGTAACATTTCAAATCTTCTGAAATCTCCAAGCTAATTACTAATGTGAAACAAGCCGAGAACTCCGGAAATGGATGATAACGTGAGTTTGCCATCGAATGAGGTAAAAAATCTTTAAATTTTCATTTTTTTTAGGCCTTGCCGGGCAGCAAAGGCCTAAAAACAAAAAAAAACCCGAAAATTTAAATTTTTTTCTTTAGATCTAGATTTCCATAATGTAAAACTTACAAATTTGACAGTGAACCGACTTGCACCGAAATTCGACATGATTTTCTTGAAGATTTTTGAAGAAAATGAAGGAAAATGAGTTTGAAGATTTGTTAGAAATGAAGTTTGAAGAAGTTGTTAGAAATGAAGTAGGGTTTGAAGGTTTAGAGTTTGAAGAAGTTGTTAGAAAGTTTAAAATATAAACAAAGGACAAAAATGTAAAAAGGGGGACGGTATTTAGTAAAATGGGGTGGTGTTTAGCAATCCAGTATTTTTTTGAGGATGAACTATGAAGTAATTTTTCAAAGTAAGCAAAGAATGTGATGTACGGTGTAGTGGAGGAGCATCAGCTTCCATGGGCTACCATCTCATCACACCTTTGATCAGTACATAGTCAACTAAATCGAAGGTGTAAATTGTTGCACTTTCTTTTTGTTCTTCTAGTTAATTTTTTTTATATATTTACAAGTTATCCTTATTCGATTCGGGTTGGCCTATTATAAGGTAAAACTCTCTCAACAATGATTTTCTCCATTCACAAGATTCAAATCCGAGATTTTACGGAAACAAATGTCAGACCACTTAAAAGCCAACCACTTATTGGTTAATTTATAGGTTGAACGAAGCAAGCAACTTGAGTAAATGATGACAAGAATTAGTTTTATTAGTACTTTTATCATGTTCCAAATGTAATGGAAAATAATAAAAAAAAAAGGTAAAAAGATGTTCTTTTTACCTTTTTTCCCTCAAAAGAATCGTAGATCAGTGGTTAATAATGACAAATTACCTTTCGAAGAATGGCAAATTAGTGAATTACCTTTCTCTAATTTAAAGAAATTGTTTTATAATTTCGAAGTCAAACAGTAGAGAGTGGATTATTATTCTACTTTTTAAAAAATTAGAGATGATGGACAATAGTTAAGGGGTCGTTTGGCATCGCTTTCATTTTTTTGTTTTTTGTTTTCGTTTTGATTTTGTTACGCTGTCAATTTTTTTAAAAACAAAAACATGTTTGGATACACAAAATGTTGTACCTTTTTAAAAACGAAAAACACAAAACATGTTTGGCTAGCACAAAAATGTTGCCAACCCTCCTTTTTTTTACCAGTATTCCCACAAATTTCTATATTCATCATTTTTGTCAAATTTTAACGTATTTAGAAGATAGTCATAGATGTATTAATATATTGAAAACATAATATTTCTATGAATTTATTTTTCATTCCATAACAAATAATTTATGGATAATTTTGGTAAAGGAAAATAATGAAAAAATATGCATCAGGACCAAAATCATTTTTAAAAGACTATTACCAAGAAATAAACAGAGTGGGACTGTGGGAGATGGAGAACTCTATTGATAAAAATACCTTAACAATACACCTTAGAAGGCTATTCTCCTGACTGAAGTTTAATTTCCTTAGGGATATACAAGGTAACAAATATCTTAAAAAAATTGAAAATATCTAACTCAAACTAAAAACTAATGCAAACTAACAAAGTGTTTGCTCAACAAATATCAACACCTATCCAATGCATATTATTTCACTTTATATCATGACAATAGGAGTAATTTTCATGCCAATCAAATGATTCTCACATGATTCCAAGTGACTAATGAACATGCTTTCCTCAATTCATCTTCAATAAACTTTCTTTGGTGGAGCCTGTGTTCCTATTATTGGTAGAGCTATCCAAGCTAGCCGAACATGCCTGCAACAAACCATTCTTAATTATAAAAACAAATGAACCAACACATTACAAATGGCCAAACTCTAAAACCAGCAATGCAAAAAAAAAAAAAAAGGCAGTATTCTAGCAACAATCAAAAGTCTATCCTCTATGAAGTTACAAGAACCATGCCAGAGCAACATAGAACTTGACAAATGAACTTAGTTAATTAGTAAGGAAAGCTAAATAGCATGCCTCCTCAAGAACTTAAATTGAAAATAACTATATCAATTTCTACATATATAAATCTGGTGAAAATAGACTAGTATAACCTTGGCTAAGCACTAACTTTTGAAGCTTGTTTCAAGTTTTGCAGGTGGTTCTTCTACTGCTTCTCAACCCATTTCTTCTAATCATCTTTTCTTTTCTCTAAAGCCTTGTAGCTACATTTGCTCAGCTCCTACGTACTGTCTTAACTACTCAAAGCTGTTCTTTCCCTGAGATCTTGGGGCAAAAGGATCCTCTCTTGGCTCTACAAAAAGAAATAATCATGATTAACATAATCAAATTAGTCCACTACAACCTTTTGATACTTATAAACTCATGAAGTGAAGGCCTATTGCTCAATACCCAATACATCTATCTAAGGAATAATATAGCTGTTAATTATCACAGACAAAACTTCATTCAGTACTCAATCAAACCAACCCAAACATAAAATTGAAATGCCAAAATCATCCTTCAAACTTTGAATCATCATAGGTTTCAATCTATTAGATATATAAAGAAATTTGAGTCCTCTCTCACCTGTAAATTAAGGTTTATAATATATATATATGTGTGTGTGTGTGTGTGAAAAATTTATAACAGAGGATGAACTAATCCATAATTTTTAATTGCTACCCTATATGAAATTGATAAATCGAACAACCAGGCAAGAACCCAAGCTTCACAAGGCCACATCTAATAGCCAAATTGGCATACATAAATTGGTTGATAAAAATGAACATACCCATTTGGGGGAATCATAACTCCATAAAGAGAACAAAGCAGATGACTGAAAGAAGACCGCTTGAAGTCGAGGTGGAGAGGTAATAGAGATGAGAGTTCCAAAGAAAGGCGGGAAAACAAAAAAGTATCTGCGTTGAGTGAGAAGAGATGAGGACGGGAAGGGAAGAGGAAAGAATGGGGAAGAAGAACCCTAATTAGCGTCAGAGGGTTGAGAGACAAAAAAAAAGGGGGGAAATGCTGTGACTTGCGTGACCGGGGACTCGAAGCTGAGATCTCATTAAATTTCACTGTTCATTCCCGTGTTTTGTGTTTTGGAAACACTTCCGGAAAAATGTGAAAGCAGAAATTTTCTGCTTTCACTTTTTTTGGAAACATCTGATTTTGTTGCCAAATTTTAAAAACAAAAACATCTATCCAAATGTGTTTTTTTATGTTTTGTTTTCAAATTTTAAAATTGGTAACAAGAGAATAAAAATGGCAACAATACCGAACGGGACCTTATGTTTAAAGGGACAATAGTTAAAATTTGAAACCTTTGTAGAAGGTTTTAAATTTGAATTCTAAGATATATGGGATGTGATTATAAAATGATAAAATTCTATTTGTTATTTAAAAATTACTATATAAATATGATAATACGGAAAATTATTCAATACACCATCAGTGGAGTTTAACAGACTGCACGTGCGAGTCTAGAAGGGTGACATGTGTTCTCTTAGTGACTAGATTGAAATATTAAAATCTAATTAATTCTAAAATGGTGTATTTATCAACCTTTAAACCCGTTTGTGGAGTCCAAAAACCAAGATTGTAAATTTTGTACCGAACAACGTTTCAGATTTCTTAAAAAACATGAAAAGTGCCGGTTTCAGAGGTTTCAAGATATCATTTCGGATGTTTCGGATCAACAAAATTATAAAAATATCTTCAATATATTTAGAATTGTAGTAGAAAAATATTGTGATTTATAATGTGCGACCCATTGAATATTTTCTACTAATATGTAACATTGTAACATCCTAGATATTGTTTTTCCTAAAAAAAATTAAATAAATGTTTCTACTATTAAGTTTCTTCCCTCTTGCAAAGACATATATATATTAAAATTAAAATAAATGTATACAAAATTGAAGAAAAAATGAATTTATCTTTGTCTTTGATACTAAAGACGGAAATGGGTAAATGGAATGGTTTTTTTTTTAATATTATTATTATATATTACTTTGATTTATCCACATTTATTATTTTATTATTTAATTCAATAAAAAGCAATAGGAAAGAAATCAAAAGTTGGATGATGTCAGACTCTATTCCATTAAAGCACCTTTATTACTCTATTTATATTTATTTATTCATTTATTACCATTCGGGTAAAGCCAAAACAAGTCAAACTTTCTTTCAAACAACCACTGGAAAATTCGGTAAAATGCTCGATTTGGAACTAAACGTTTGTCGTGATGCTCGAATTGGGGCCAAACGTTTCAATTGTAATAAAATGGGACCAAACGTTTTCGGTGATGCTCAAGCTTTTTTGATGGAAAATGAGAAGTGTATACTGTTTACGCGAGTGGGAGGTCATTTTTTCAGCCAGGTGTAATTAGAAATAACACGTGGCTTTTTAAAAAATTAAACGAAAAATTTAAAATAACTAAGATTTATCTTTTCTTAATTAAAATGAATTAGAATAATTATTTAAAATTATGAATTAATATTATTAATATTGATATTATTTAGTATCTTTTAAAATAATTTTTTCTGAAAACAAAAACTCAAACAAATCTTCTTCCTCTCCCTGCTCCTCGTTAATTAGAACCACCTTAATTTTATCAAATGTTACATCTCCATCAAGAAAGAACTTACTAGCATCATCATTTCCAGTGTATGCAAGGATCTGCGTGATGAAAGAACACCATGAGTGAGCATCAAAGTAATTGCAAACATTAAACAACCCTCCTGCTCATACTCACATTTTCCATCCAAAAACATAAACTGGAAAGGGGAAGAGAAGGGAGTGGGAATGGGGGTGGGGGTGAGACTTAGCTTTACCATCTCGCCCTTTAATTGGTACTGCTGCTAACAAATCGAGTGTGTGCTGGCATGAAATCCTTTTTCCCAAAGTGGTGCCGCTGCCGAAGAAGAAGCAAACCCCCACCGCCGCAGTAAAAATGAAGATCTGCTTTCCACCATGAAGAGAAACAAAGGAATTAATTCGTTGGTTCATCCACCCTCTCCTTCCGATTCGTTGACCGTAATCCAAAGCTCTAGATCTGTTATTGACAAAGCCCGATTTCACAAATCCAAGATCTGCTTTCCACCGTCGAAAAGCTGCTGCTGGCGGACTCAACTCAAAGCAAAAAGCTTGAGAAGCTTTTCACTTCCTCAAAGAATATTGTTGATAATTGATAATTACTTTGGAGGTTCTGATGTTGAATGGGTATGGGCAGCGATTGTTCTTCATTGTTCATATATTTTTTCTGGGTTCAAAAGCTAGTTTGATTTTGATCCCTAGAAAAATGAAAAGAAAACTTAAAAAAATGTTCAAAATAACTTTTTTTACTCTGATGGGATGAATAAAAAGAAATAATAATTTTTCTTGAAAATAATTCTTAGAAATTATTTACTTATTAAGAAAATAAGTATTTTGAATGCCGCTGCTCAGAACCGCTGCATCTACTTCTTCTATTTTTTTTTTTTTTTGACTTTTCCTTTTTTCCATTTAACAAATTATTAATAAAATAATAATTTTTAGAAATCATTTACTTATTTTATTTTTTTAACAAATGACAGAATGACGAATCATCAAACCCTTTAAAGACTTAATGGCCACGTAAGATGTTAACGGCGCGTGTATAGTACCTCAGATTTTCCATCAAAAAAAGTCCCACATTAAGCAGACCCGAAAATGTTTGGCCCCTTTTTATTCAAATCGAAACGTTTGACCCCAAATTAAGCATCGCTGCAAACATTTGGTCCAAATTGAGCATTTTGCCAATTATGGAATGGCTTTTTTTTTAATATTATTATTATATTACTTTGATTTATCCACATTTATTATTTTATTATTTAATTCAATAAAAAGCAATAGGAAAGAAATCAAAAGTTGGATGATGTCAGACTCTATTCCATTAAAGCACCTTTATTACTCTATTTATATTTATTTATTCATTTATTACTATTCGGGTAAAGCCAAAACAAGTCAAACTTTCTTTCAAACAACCACTGGAAAATTCTATTCGAACACATCAGCCGAAATTCAACTTTTCACTGTTATCACCTGAAACTCTCCGAAAGGGCCGGATTACCCTTGAAAACGCCGGTATTTAAGCTGGTACGAAACAGTCAAGTGATCGGTACCGGTTTTAGGTTGCGACGGCATATTCCGGCTGGTATTGCCGGAACCGAAACGAAACTAACATCTTTGCCAAAAATTACACTGACGGTGTATCAAATAATAATCCATATAATACACTGTTAGTGGAGTTTAGCAGATTACGCATACGGAAGTAAATGGTTCACATATGTCTCTTTAGGGAATAGTTTTGAATATTAAATGTATCATTTGTTATTATATAACCTTTTAAGTTAAACAATGTGTGTAAAAATTAGAATAATTAATTTACAAATTTTTTAACTTAAAATGTATTTTTATATGGGCATAATTTTATTTCGCCTGTGTCATTAGAAAAAGTTATTATAACCCTATTTAATAATATTCTAAAATTTAGGGTTTACCTTTAAACTCTTATTATTTGTAATTATGAGGTAAACTTGAAATAAAATTCGGTTTGAAGAAGTCAAATTGCAACATGTCCTCAGGGAAGGCAATGCCAGTGCAGATGCTTTAGCACGATTGGGTAGTGACACCCACTTTTGTTATGATTTAGATGGTGTATTCCTTAGGTTAAATGAACCACCGAATTCTGTTAAAACCTTTTTGTTGCATGATGCAACTAGTAATATTTGTATCGTACTATTCTTTAATTAATGCAAGTTGTTTGTTTCTTAAAAAAAAAAGAAATAAAATTCTCAACTTAATTATAAGGCGACATAACAGGCCAGAGAACTTGACGAGACAAAAATAATTTTCCTTTTTATATAATTTGATAATAATAGAATCAATAGATGATCATTAGCCCATGATCATCATAAGAAAGTCTTGACAAATACAAAATCAAACTAAACTAATTGGTTCAATAATGAGTAGTGCTATACAACCCGCCTATTTGACCCGCAAAATATCCCACCTAACATGACATTGGAAAAAGTTACCATAAATTTTAAAACCATATTTAATAATATTCTAAAATCAAGGGATTTATCATGCAACTCTTCTTATTTGTAACTAGAGGCTAAACCTGGAATTAATTTGTTACCTTAATTATTAGGCGGGATAACTGGTGGTAAAATCAGGCGGGTCAAAAAGTATTTTCCGTTCAATAACCTAGCTAACGAAAAAAAATCATGATTTCTTCCAAAAAAAAAAAGAAAAATAAATCATGATTTCATTACTAATGAGTTTTATTTGCTCAAGGCCCAAGCAAATATTTATATATTTTAATTAGAATAAGTTGATCGGCTCACGCTGACGCGTCGAGCATTATTGATTTGTGGCTAGCAAATCATTTTAGTTTTAGACTTTTTTTTTTCTCTCAGCTCTTATCATATATGTGAGTGGCTCGCGCTGGCGTGTCGAGTATTCTTGATGTGTGGCTAGCAAATCATTTTAGTTATAGAGTTTGTTTTTTTCTCTCGGTTCTTATCATATATGCGAGTACGTGGTTAGCACATTTGATATTTGGAGCAGATCTTATAATTGAAGAACTAATCTGGCAAAGTAAAATAGTATTGCCTTATGTAGACACCCAATTTAGGGTTTATAATAAATTACTTTCTTTAAAATGCAATGTGAGATTTAAAGTGGGATTTGGGTTTAAATTTGGACCAACCCTGCTGTTACCTCACTTCCTGTTGGGCTTATTGGTCATTTACTTAGGGCCTGGCTTATTACTATTTGGGCCTATTCTCTTTGGACAGATAGGAAACATTTCTGCTTTGGGCTATTGCTTTTCAATTTGGGCCTAGTCCTTTTGATTTGAACATTTGAAGATCATTTGGAATATATAAAAAGAAAAAGAGAAAGAAAAGTAAATTACAGGCCATTTTATTACATTACAAAAAATTGTACATGCCGAATGAACAATGGATCACGTGATACAATCCTCTCCTTTTCCTCTCCCTAATCTACCCTTCGCAAGTCTTAAACTTCCAATCTCTTAGCAAAGTTGCTGCAAAAAGAATTTCAAACGCTAGTCAGGAACAATTAAGCAATCAAGGAGAGGCAAAATTCCACGCCAGCACAAAGAGACAAAAGGGAAGCACAACTAATGAGGGATTAACCAAAACTTGGAGACTTAGTTCACAAAATGCAGAATTTGCTCCCCAAAAATAATCAGTTGCAAGCAAGGTATGGAAAAGTAAAGTACAATGCTGAGAGGAACCATCAGATCAGGGAGCAACAAAAGGTGGTCATTTGAACACATGGTCAGCAAGCAAGGCGCAGTATAGCACCCAAAGTAACTTCATGCAGCAGGAAAATGCAGCAACACATGGCAGACACAAGCAAACACATGCAAACAGGTTGTAAACACAAGCACAGAACCAATGAGGGTGGACTAAGGCGCCACATCAGAAATTCAGGCCACAAGGAAGAAAAGGACAAATGCCACGTCAGAGTTACATGTGATCAGAGGGCCATATAAGCAAACTTGTAAATCAAACAATGGCCGTGGGATTTAAGTCAGATGCAACAGGTGGCGATATCACAGGGAAACAGAACATGTGACTCATGATGTCATCACTCACCAGCAGATACAAACATGCCACATGCACACACAAATTAGCTACCTCAGCTATCTAAGGCCAGCTCACCAAGGGGAGCCAATGAGAAATCAGCAAAAATAGAAGATCCCAACCATTGAATAAAAAAAACCCATCAATCCCAAACGTCAAAAAATGCAAACCATCATGGTATAAAAACGAACAGTAGCTAAAACCCCAGAGGGAGGCACAGATTCCAAGACCTAAAAAAAACCCTAGCAGCTTCTTCTTCATTTTTTTTTCAGTAACAGAAAAGAGAGCAAGCTTCTAGTTTTCATGTAAAAAAATAAGAGAAAACCCAAAAAAAAAGGAAGAGATTTTTTTCTTTTTCTTTCTAGTTAGCATCATCGTTCCTTTTCCATTTTACAGTAGTTTTACAGCCACAACTCACAAGAAAAAATACCAAAAAGATTTCTTTTTCTTTCCTAGTTAAGATAGTTCATCAAAAACACAAAAAAAAAGGGACTTCTTTTTTTCCTGTACTTAGTTAACGCTAGCAAATATACCAAAAAACAGGCCATTTTTTTCACTTATTCATTAAAAAAAAACAAACAAAAGAAGAGAACTTTACCTCGACTTTAGTTTAGTATCCCGTAGGTCCTTTCTTTTACTATTCCCTTGAGACTGTATTTGTTAACTTTTCTGATTAAGCAAAAAAGAAATGTTAGGTTTTCATTAAGAGAGTATTTGGGGCTTTAAAGTTCTAGGCTTTATCCTTAGAAATTGATTCGGTAGATTGATAGAGAAAGGAGAGAAGAGAAACTTATCTTGAAATCGGTTCAATCCCGTGGCCGTATTTTGAGATCAGAAACCTTGTTTTTGGTTCGGTCTAAGGCGGTTTGAGGGCTTTGATAAGTAGATTCGGTGGAACTAAGCTCAGATCTGGAACGAGGAAGAGAAGGCGAGTCGATCTGCAAATTTTCGCGTCCCGACGACGGTAGAGGCGGCGACGCACGGTGGTCCGGTGGCTGAGGAGATTTCCGGCAGGTTCAAGGAGAGAGAGGTGAGAGAGAGTTAACTTTAGGTTTTGTCATTTTTCTGTTTTAACTTTAGTATTTATACTATGTCATACTTTTGTGGTATATGCTGATTTTAAGTGCCATGTTTTTTTTAGTTGTTCAAGCGAGTCCTGTTTGCTATGATTTTAAATATCCTGATTTATTTGGTTGTGCAATTTGGTCCTTTACAGTCTAGATTTAGAATTAATCTAGTAATTATGGTAACTTAGACCTAAATAAATTGATTTATGAGACTTGTTTAGAGATTATCATAATGTTAAGAAGACTTAAAAATTGTAGTTAAGGTAATCCAGGAACCAGGTTAGTTTTAGAATTAAATGTTTAGACTACATTCATATACACATATGTAGAAAGAAAAAAAAAGAAGACTTTGGTTGAAGAAATAAAAAAGGGTTAGTGATTTACGGATAATGTAGTTCAAGGATTGAATCTTGGTGATTTTGGAAGTATAGAAAGTCAGACCTTTAAGTAAAAAGTAAATACTAAATAAATGGTCAATAGGAAATTCTAGATTAAGGGAGAAATATAGGGATTAAAGGGATTTTGGAAATTGGTAAATTAAAAGCAAAGTTTTGGCCTTAATCTAAGAATGGAGTATTATTAATTATAAATAAATGACTTAATTTGGAAACTAAAAAGGGAAACTAGGACAAAGTGGGATGATGTAACAACTTCTTTTATGGATTCTGGCTCCCATAGCTCCACTAGCCTTATAAGTTATCTTTGTTGAATTTGTGGAAGGCTAGAAATGCTTTGCTTTTTGAAGGACAAAGTGGTGATCCAGAGCGAGTTTGGAACACTTCTTTACAGGATTTTATGGAGTTTTCAGGTGCAACGATTATGTCCACTACAAGGCCTTCCCCCGGTAATCCTTTGTCTTGGCAGCCCCCTCTCGATGATGAAGTAAAAATTAATTGTGACACTGCTTTTGATAAAACTTCTGGTGTGGCGGGAATTGCAGCTGTCTGCAGGAATCAAAATGGTGTTTTAATAGATGGAGCATCAGGCTTGGTTCATGCGGACTCGGTTGATTAGCTTTTGCTGTTGGGCTTTTTGTTTGTGGGCTTCTTTATATATCTCTTGGGTTTTAATTGATGTTGGGTCTTATAGTGGGTCTTAATTCTTGTTGAGCTTTGGTCTTAGATTAAACTTTGGGCCCTAACTTGGATGGAGTTTGGATTTTGGTTCAGCAATTCGGGCTTAAGATTTTACTTTTAACTTCAATTAATATAGCCATTTTCCTTTTAAATAAATCAAAATTTAGAACTTAGAAATAACTTCATATGCATCCATATTTAAATTTCATACTTATGTTGTTAATGTCATGCTCATAAGACTTAAATTAAAATGATCCCGTGATGGGAAAGGAAAGCGGCTCATTCATGCGTGTCTGAGTTTGCTTGCCTTCTCCCGGAGGCTTGGAAATTTCCGGAGGTCGTTTACCATTTATTGGGAGGCAGCCAAAGGTGTTCCTCGTATAACTGATGGCAAAACTAAAATTAAATTGGAATTTCATGCATCATTTGCATTCATGCATCTAGGGTTAGACTTAGTAATTTTCAATTGATAGTTAAAGAAAATAAAAAAAAAAGGAAATTTTGAAAATGAAAATAGAATAAAACCATTTTCTTCAAAATTAAAAGGAGTTTGTGTTTGATAATTGTTCTCTTTTAGTTTTCCAAGACAAAATTAAAAGGGAAAAATTGAGTCTTTCAAAATTGAATAAAATCTTTTCAAAAAAAAAATCCAAAAACAATCAAAATTCAAAAATTAAAAAAAAAGAACTTCATTCAAAGTTTTCAAAATGTTCAATTTAGGTCTTTTCAAAGTGGGAAAGTTCCCATCAAGTTTTCAAAGTGTTCAATTTAAGTCTTTTCAAAACATTCAAACATCATTTTTCAAATAGAGTCGTTTTAACGGTAAGTTTTAAAGAAAATCCTCTCATGAGAAGCCCAAAAAGAGAACAAACAATAAACGGGAAAGTTCCCAACATTCCTATATTTCAAAATCCAAAATCCAAAATCCAAAATCCATTTTTGCTTGTTTATTTTCTTTCAAAGATTAATAAGAGAGTTCAATGGCATGAAAATACTTAAGAATAGAGACAACCAATAATAGAAACCCATAGTTAAGTCTAGACTAGTCAGTGCCGTCTTTTGACAGGCGTCGTGGGGGTGCTAATCCTTCCCCACGCGTACCCGACTCCCGAACCTTTAGGACTTTGGTTAGAAGACCGTTTATTAGGTTTAGTGTTACCTTCACCAAGTTTAGGTTAACATTAGGCTTAATAATCTGATAGGTGGCTAATCACACCTAGGTTAAAAAAGATTAGTGGCGACTCCCATAGGATTTCAGTAGTAGTCTCCTCCTTCCAAAGTCGTTAAACGGTAGGGTTCAGTACCCCCCGGACCCGGACGTTGCGACACCTTAAAACATGTTGTTGTAGAAAATAAAAGTTTTTGTAGATGTTGTCATACAATTTACCCTTTTTTAGAGTTGTTATCACTTAATTTATCGAATAAAGATAGAAGGATATATTGCAATAGTAGCATGGAGAAAAAACCATCATTTCATGAATTTATAAGACTATAATCATTCTCTCGTTTTTTTTTTTTTTTTAAAACTATAATCATTCTATAAACTTACTTTTAAAATCACAATTAATTGCGTTCACATTCACCTTTAGTAAAAGACCAAAAAGTAGAGTTATCAATCTCAACAGTAACCAAAGTTTAGGGTCTTAAAGTAATTTGGTAGTGGAAAAAGACTAAAATGTTTAATAATATTGTCCCTCATTAACCCAAACATGGGATCAAATAGTAAATTCATAAGGCTGGAGGAAAAAGGAATGGTGAGAAACTAATTGAGGACCTTCTTAGTAAATAAATGCTTTCACATTCAACTGGTTAAAATCCTCACAATTACGAAAAAGGGTTGGAGGAAAAGAGAATGGTGAGAAACTAATTGAGAGAATTCTTAGTTATTAACCAAGTGAGAAAAGATAGAAAATGACAAAAAAAATTCAAATGGAGCCTGCTCATCGATTCTCAAAAGGGGCCTTTGGTAACCTTTGGTCTTTCAAATAACATTTAGTATATATTAGAATGCTATAATAAGGATCCAACTTATTGGTGCATTTAAGTTTGTCTTGGAAAGATTTTTGAATTAAAAAGATTTTTCTTTAAGGGTCCGTTTGGTTCGCGGAAAATAATTTCCAGAAAATATTCTGCATTTTCCGCTGTTTGATTCACAGAAAATGACATAATCAACGGAAAATATGTTGTTATTCAACCCCCCTTGGAAAAGAAATTGTCTTATGCTAATAAAAAAATACAATATTTCATTATAAGGGATTTTCTTCATTTCATTAGAAGATAATGTTCCAAGTTTAATGTGTTCTATATCTATTTTATCCGATTATTTACATATATTTAAAATTTAATCATCAGGCTCTGATCTATATATATCTTATAATTCTGTCAAGAGATTGGATTCAATTAGGAAAGGATTATATTTTTAATAAAAATAATCCTCAATGTCACAACCAAAATAGAGTTCCTTTTGAGTGTGACAACATTTCAAAGCTTTTTGAACTTTCAAAGAGCAAGAATGCTATTTAAAAAGGAAATCAAGGAAGCCTTGCCAAAGATAAAGAGAAGAGATTATCATAAACATGGTATAGATTCTGCCATCAACAATTTGGCATCAAAAACCACTTTCTTCATAAAAAAGACTTGCCGGCGACCTTGATAAGTACTACACTTTCCAGAGGCTTACTGAGTTGCACTGGCAGGCTTATGAGTTGCACTGGCTAGAGCTGTTCAAGGGTTAGGCTACCCGCCCAAGCCCATAAGTCCGTCCGATATTTTAAAGGGCTTGAACAAGAATTTTAAGCCCATTGGATGGGTTTGGACAAAAATATCAAGTCCGTTTGTTAAATGGGTCGGACTTGGGTATAAGAGCAAAAGCCCAAGCCCGGCCCGACCCGATTAAGGAAATATGTTTGTATATATATAGTATATATTAAATATAATTCATACATACACCGTATCTTAAATAAGAAAAAGATGAATAATATACGTAGAAAATCTTATTATCAATAAGAATAGTATATTATAGGTAGTATATATCATATTTTATATTTATAATTATATTTATATAATTAATTAATATAATTTAATTCTTAAAATAATTATAAAAAATTTTAGATGGGCTTTTGGACGGGCCTTAGTCTAAGTATTTGATAAATGGGTTGGGTTTGGACAACACTAATGGCCTTAGTCTCAAGGCTAGGCCCGACCCGAACTGGCCCATGAACAGGTCTAGCACCAGCATGATAATTATGATGAAGCTAAAACCATTGATGAAGATCAACAACTTACGTGCCTGTGTATGAGCGGGAGATGAATTGTAGAGAGCTATTAAGATCGAAACAGACTTGAAGAGGTATGAGCGGGAAATATATTTGAACTATGTTTTATGAGAGGACTTAATTGAAAGATTTCCATAATTTTGGATCTTCTTGAACAACTATGAAACATAAAGGGGCTTAGCAGCAATTTTACCATAAACTGAAAATATCTTGTGGGTTGTCTTAAACCGACATAAGCAAACGGATGAAGGGAAAATATATAGCAAAAAATATTGATAATATAAATATCTTTGAGGGTTGTCTAAAATCATAACCGTGGCTTTCACTTGCTAAAATTGGAAAAGAAGAACCGACTAAAATAAGGAAAGAAAGAAGAAATCAAAGACAACTAGAGAAAGAAGGATTAAGGAAGGAAAAAGAAGAACCGAAAGGGGAGATTTAGCCGTGGGTTTCTTTGCTTCTTGACAAGACAATACCAAGATTTGAGTTGAAATTCAAAGTAATTCTGAGCCTCTACTTGTTCAAAAATTAGTGTGTTTCATGGTTTGAAGCATGAACTAGAAGTTTAAGAAAGGATTAAAGGTTGATGATATGGATTCAGTGATTATATATTATTTTAGTTTGGATTTATGAAGTTTACTATAAGAGTTATATATGGTTAGAAAACTTATCATTTCTACTTTACAAATAGCTAAATATATTTTGAGTTGTGAGTTATCAAGTGAAGATAAGGTTAATTTTGTAAGGATGGTTGGAATTGTAAGAAAAACATACCAAGGGTAACTTCGGAAATTCACTGTATATTTTCTCTCATGGGTTACATGATGATTCTTATATCATTGGAAATGTCTTGGAATCTAGTTTCTAAATATTTTTACGGATCTCAATTTGGAGTTGTGTAGTAAAAGTTATGAATTTTTAAGTATAGTTAA
>AWWV01015634.1:0-18890 GCA_001974805.1 Corchorus capsularis | reverse complement strand
TTCTAGGCATCTAAGTGTTTGGGGAAAGGTCGTATTAGTTGGAGACAGGTAAGTCAAACTTCACACACTCCATTTGTTTTAAATATATATATATATATATATATATGTAAGTAAGTTTTCAAATGAGCAAAAATGTTTATTTATCTATTTTCATATATGGAAAATGGTGTCAAGCATGTGATTATTTTTTTTGTTTCCTATATAAATTATGAATGTTGGTTTGTGGCTTGATGATATTTCTTGTTGAGATTTGAAAAGCTTTTGTGCTTTTGAAAGAGTTATGAGAAATTGTGAAATACTTTGGAAATGAGATATTGTGTTGGTGAAATATTTTCTGGCTATATTTTGATCCCTTCGGGGATGATCGATAGAGAAGATGTTTTATTGGCCTTCGCCAGTAGGTTATAGTAACTGGAAAACGGCTCTGCTAACGAGTTATAGTAGTTTAAAGCCCTGCTAACGGGTTATAATAGTTAACAATTGTTGATATCAGCCATGTCACAGGTTATAGCAGTGACCATAGCCAAAAAGAAAGAATGCCAATGTTGATTTGGTGATTATGATTTGATTTTGGATGAATAAATGTGAGTATTCACGTGTTTTGAGATTTTTCTTGAATATTTATATGTTTTGAAAATTATTTCAAATGCTACCATTCCTCACTTGTTTGAAGCATGTGTTGTGGAGATTTGTTGATAACTCTCTTTTAAATTGCAAGGAATGGTTTCTTAATTTATAAATGATTTATGTGAAATTGAATTATTGTGATGGAATGGTATATATTAGTATATTATTTTTTTAAAATTGTACTTGATTTGATGGAGTGTGTGCGGGGAGACGGTTTGCTTTAATATTTTTTTTACAGATGCCTAAATAGGAAAGTGAGGAACTCGATGAGAAGTAGATCATCGCGAGGAGACTTTTGTGTAGGAGCCTATGACTAGATTAGCTCCCATTAATATTTTTGTGTATTTTGAAGCTTGAAACATGTTTAAGCACATGCCATTTTGGAGACTTAAGAATAGTTGTATTAATCCATAACTTTATAATAATAGTTATATATAGTTTATAATAGTTTTTTGGACTCTTAAGTATATAAATGAGTGTGAGGCTTCATATTATCTTGTGGTATTTAATGGGATTATTTTACACTACAACAAGGTAATATGGTCGTTTGCCATGTTCTGGTGTTGGGGCATGACAGATTAATGGTATCAGAGCCTTAGTTTTGAATCCCGTAAATAGTGAACTTTAGTGATCTATTAGTTAGGATTAACTCTTAAGACCCTTGGGAATGGTGTGAGTTAGTTAGATTCGTTTGGTTCAAGGCTAGTAGTAGGAACTGGTTTTTCTCAACAATCTTTGATTCGATAAATTTGATTGTATAATCTTGGTTTCTTATGCGTTTATTTTCATTGTCAATAAAGACAGACGAGAATGAGCGAAAGGGAGGAAACGTTGGCGAACCTTGCTGGAAGGAGAAGGAGAAACGTTAAGAAAAGGAATGCTTAGGAAACTAGCAACCTTCGTTTGGAACAAGATTCGAACGAGAATAGGCCCAACGCTCTGGCAACACAAGCGGATGTAGTTGGTATTAGTCAGGTGGTGTCTAACTTATTGCAACAATAGCAACAACTACTGCAACAAATGACATTAGAAGTTGTCATAATCTTACAAATGACATCAGAAGTTGTCATGGTCTTACAAATGACACTAGAAGTTGTCATGATTTTACAATTGACACTAGAAGTTGTCATGATTTTGCAATTGACACCAGAAGTTGTCATGATTTTGCAATTGACACTTAAAGATGTCATGATTTTGCAATTGATACCATAAGTTGTCATGATTTTGCAATTG
Organism: Corchorus capsularis; assembly: GCA_001974805.1. Taxonomy (NCBI): domain Eukaryota; kingdom Viridiplantae; phylum Streptophyta; class Magnoliopsida; order Malvales; family Malvaceae; genus Corchorus; species Corchorus capsularis. The sequence goes on along the minus strand of AWWV01015634.1, from coordinate 17,030 downwards.
ACACCATAAGTTGTCATGATTTTGCAATTGACAACAGAAGTTGTCATGATCTTGCAATTGACACAAGTTGTCATGATCTTGCAATCGACACAAGAAGTTGTCATATACACTATTAATTTGTTATTGACACCTCAAGTTGTCATAACAATTTTTGATTCATTTTTCTATATATTTTGACACCTGAAGTTGTCATTGTGCTTTAATTACATGTCTAGGCAAATTCTGTCTAAGAAGTTGGATTTTAAGTGAGACTGTTTGTGACTCCTCCATCTTTCTTGGGAATTTACCTGGTGTAATTTTTAGTACGCTTGTTTACTCTATATTTGAGACAACATCTTGTTGATAAAATATTCATTTGACACCTGAAGTTGTCAACATTAGTGCAAATGGGAAATATTGAGAAAAAGGAAAATGCATGTTTGTTTGATAGTGCTACAATACATACTATTTTACGTAGCAAATAATTTTTTCTCAAGTGTGACATTGTGCAAGCAAATGTCAATGCCATAAATGCCAATATAATAGACGGCTTTGGATATTCCATATGCCATACATAGTTGTTTTATGGCACTGTTTTGCATCTTGAAGATGCAATATTAAAAAGTAAATCAATGAGGAAGTTGCTCAGTTGTACACCGAAATGGGTAACATCTTGAGACAACAACTGAAATAAATAAAGATTTATTAAAGTATCACTTTAAGATGGGCCGGAAGACCATCTATGAAAGACTAGAAGCCTATATTACTGGGTTGAATATTTTCCCCCTAAAAGAGTTACTATTATGCCTTGAAAATTGAACCATGATGTGTTCAGACTTTGGCATGATTGCCTTAGTCATTCAGGCACGATGATGTTACAAAGAATCATCAAGAATATAAGGAAAAGTTTTTGAAAGACACAAAAGTCTTGTTCTCCAAAGATTACACTTGTAAATCTTGTTATTTCTTAAGTATAAAATTATTGCCAATTACCGATAGAGGTTTGACACCTGCAGTTGTCATAATAACATTGATTCTGGAATCATCTATTTTATAGATTATGGTGAATGGAAATGACTTTTGTCTTGATATTGAGATGCATCTCCGCAAGGCCTTGCTAGTAATGAAAAGTGAGATGCTAATTACATGCGTAATTTTATATATGGGCTATTATAGAAGCCATCTTTATGGGCCGTTATAGAGGCTAGTAATTATGAGCCATAACAAAGGCCATGAACATATTGGAAATAATTACTATGGGCCATTATAGAGGCCATGACCATACTTATTATGCCCCTGATGAGGCTTTGAGCATATACATATTATTCTCATGAGAATGAAAGTTTATCTATAGATAATACTTTATGACTCCTAAATGACCAAAAGCCTATGGAATGACTGAACAAAGGGGTCGTACTTGTCGTACGAATAAACATTTGGTTGATATTTATTTGGTCTCCCTGAAGGAGAAATATATGCGTGTAGAGCTCCACGCCATTACAAATCAATGCCCTTTCAGTCATAGAATTTCCCCCCTTCAATTAGTCCCAGGCCATGAGCCGGACATTTCACATGTTTGCACCCTTGTTTGCGCTACTCAAGTGCCTGTAGCACCGCCACAAATGATTAAAATGGGTCCCCAACGACGTATGGGCATTTATGTTGGCTATGATTCACCGTCTATTGTTAGGTTGTTTCAACCATTGACGGGTGCTTTACTTACCGCAAGATTCGCGGATTATCATGAGATTCTGTTCCCATTACTTGGGAAACCAAAGGCTTCCAATGATGGATAGCATGAAAACCTTAAGTTTTCTTATAGTAAAATATTGTCTCATTTAGACCCAATAATATATGAATGAGGTGCAAAATTTTGATCCATTTGCAAGTTATTGCAATCAATTGCCCAATATATTTCATCAGACTGTTAAAGTTACAAATTTTTAAGCTGTGAATATTCCAGCTAAGATAGATGTTCCTGAAGAACATGATGGATCAAAGTGACCATGCCTGAAGCATGGAAAACAGATGGGATCAAAAGATATAGTTCCTCGAAAAAGAAGGGGGAGAAATTTAGAATATGCTCCAGAAGAGCACATTGGTCTTTCTCGAGGAAACCAAGTTGCCCTGATATGGCACAAAATGAAGAGAGCAAAATACTGAATAATATTGCCCCTGAAGAGACATAAATTCATGAGCAAATTGCCCTTATAGTGGCACAAACCCATGAAAAGATCACTAACCCTGGGAATACTAGAATTTCTATTGTAATGAGATAATCATCGATGATGCGTTCGCTTTCTAAATCGCTCATGAAATTATAAACAATGATAATGAACCTCAGTTTATAACCAAATGTCATCAAAGACAATATTGGCCTATATGAGAGGGAGCAATCAAGGTTGAATTGACTTCCCTAGCCAAAGAATGATGTCTTTGGACTCAAACCCGTGGATTCAAATGGGTAGGTATAAAACCCGACCTGTAGCCCAAGGGTTCACTAAGAGAATTGGGGCCGATTGTAATGTATTCACTTGTGATGAATACAAATTCATTTCCTTATAAAGTTGGAAACATGTTATATGAACATTGTGATGACATAATTATGGTTCAAATGATATAATATGCATAAAGCATACATTCCTATATTTATATTCCCGAGGGATTTAAAATGCCTGAAGCATACACTCCCCGCAACTTATTCTCAAAAGTTGCAAAAGATCTTTATATGGGTTGAAGCAATCTAGTCACATGTGGTATCAACGTTAAAGCGTGTACTTGATTAAAAAAGAAAAAGATCCCATCTACTCATGTGTGTTTATTTAGAAATCGTAAACTGGATTTGCTATAGTACCAGTTTATGTCAACGATATAAATTTGATTTGATTGGAACTCCTGAAGAGTTGTCCAAAACTGCTAACTATTTGAAAAGGAGTTTGAGAATTTGGGTTAAACCAAATTATGCCTTGGTCTAGAGCTTGAGCACAAAGTAAATGAAGTACTTTGAGCACCCCTATGGTTATAAGGTCCCTTGATCCCCAAATGGACTAGTTTCGTCCTAAACAAACCGATAAGGATATGTTTGGTCCTGAAGTACCATACCTCAATGTTATCGGGGGGGGGGGGGGTGATACGAATCTAGTTGTAAATCGGTCCAAATCCACCTTAGAGACCCGCCTAAGATCAACTTGAATCACCAAACTTCTAGATGAGTATGTCGACAATCTTCACTTGATAAATCCTCCTTCGTTCGTCGACCTTAGACCTTCAATTCTACCTGCAATTGAACACCTAAGATCACACAATTCACAAACAATTAAGCAATCACAACCTAATTGCTTGCTAGGACTCTACAAGATTGAAGAACCTTAAGTTTGCTTAAACTAGAACAAAGAAGCCAAATAATCGATATGGGTGTATAAACCTCTCAACTTTATTGATAACTTGACTTATGTTTTCAAGAGATAAAAGAGCCCTTATATAGGGGAGGGGTTGGCGCATAACCTACTCCAATCCCTATAAGGGGCGGCAATAGATAAAGGAAGGAACAAGGAAATAGCCTACTCCTTGTCCTACTAGGAAAAGTAAATAACATTACATAATTAAGCAAGGATTGGACTTAGTCAAACAAGGCCCAGCCCAATGTCTTCTAGACTAAATAAATAACTAATCTAAGATAGAATAAAGGCCCATGAGGCCGAATTACACAATGCTAAAGCCTAATGCTCATCGATTTCAAGTAAGGTGAACAACTTGAAATCGATGGGAATATTCTTGGTGATGTCGACTTCAATGCTCTCCAAATGGTCTTCAATGGACTCCAAACCTCCAAGATGAGATCTAACAAAGCCCAATAAAGCTTCCTTGAACCTTTTAGCCCGAGCCCTAGTCATTGGACCTTGCGGAATGGCTAAAGGATCAAATGGCCGGTTGTGTGGATGGCCCATGCGATGGCCGGTTGTGGCCGGTTGGCGCCTCATGCGTTGGCCGGTTGCTCCATGCGATGTCGCATGCGATGTCCAGTCGAGTGGCCGGTCATGTGGTCGGTGTTGCGCGGCTTCTCCAAGTAATGGCCGGTCACATGCGATGCTTCCAACTCCATGCTCCTCTAAGCTTGCATTCATGACATCTTCATCGAAGACATGATCTTCATTAGCTCCAATGTGTTCTTCTAAGCCATGATAAGCCCTTGGCGCATCATCCCCTCTCCCTTGAAAAGGATTTGTCCTCAAATTTGCATCACTATCAAGCAAGGATAAGTCTGAAACATTAAAGGTAGCACTTACATTGCCATATTCACTAGGAAGATCTAGCTTGTAGGCGTTGTTGTTGATCCTCTCCAAGACTTGGAATGGACCATCTCCACGAGGTAAGAGCTTAGACTTCCTCTTTTCAGGGAACGTCTCCTTCCTTAGATGCAACCAAACCCAATCCCCGGGTTCAAAGATGATCTCTTTGCGCCCCTTGTTAGCAATCTTCTTGTAGTGTTGTGTTTTCTTCTCAATTTGAGTTCGAACCCTAGCATGAAGTTCCCTAACATAATCGGCCTTCCTTTGTCCATCCATGTTGACTTGCACACTCAAAGGTAAACTCAACAAATCCAATGGGGTTAAAGGATTAAAGCCATACACAGTTTCAAAAGGTGAATGTCCAGTGGTGCTATGTATGCTTCTATTATATGCATAAACCAAGTCCTATTAACTACTTCCGTTTGACCATCGGTTTGAGGATGACAAGTAGTAGAAAACAACAACTTAGTACCTAACTTAGCCCACAAAGTTCTCCAAAAGTGACTTAAGAACTTAGCATCTCTATCACTTACAATCGTCCTAGGCATTCCATGTAGTCTAACAATTTCCTTAAAGAACAAATTAGCTACATTAATGGCATCATCCGTTTTAGTACATGCAATAAAGTGAGCCAACTTAGAAAACCTATCAACAACCACAAAGATAGAATCTTTACCTCTCCTAGAACGAGGTAAGCCTAACACAAAGTCCATACTAATATGAGTCCATGGTTCATGAGGAATAGGCAAAGGAGTATACAATCCATGAGGTTTAGAAGTAGATTTAGCTTGCAAACAAACAATGCAACTAGCAACATACTTTCCTACATCATGTCGCATCTTAGGCCAAAAGAAGTGTTCATGCAATATGTCATATGTTCTATCAACTCCAAAGTGACCCATTAAACCCCCTTCATGTGATTCCCTCAATAGCAAGATGCGCAAAGAACAAGAAGGCACACACATTCTAGATTCCTTAAACAAAAATCCATCATGCTTATAATACTTTCCAAATCCAGAATTTTCACATGCTTTAAATATTTCACCAAAGTAAACATCACTAGCATATAATTCCTTAATATACTCAAAACCAAGAAAATTAGAATCAAGCATGGAAAGTGAGACATACCTCCTTGATAAAGCATCGGCTACAACATTCTCCTTACCTTGTTTGTATCGCACAACATAAGGAAAAGACTCAATGAATTTGCTCCACTTAGCATGTCTTTTGTTCAACTTTTGTTGGCCTCTTAAATACTTCAAGCTCTCATGATCCGTATGAATCACAAATTCCTTAGGCCAAAGGTAGTGTTGCCAAGTTTGCAACGCCCTCACAAGAGCATACATCTCTTTGTCATAGGTTGGATAATTCAATGCAGCCCCATTCAATTTCTCACTAAAGTATGCGACGGGCTTCCCACCTTGCATCAAAACAGCTCCAATTCCAACCTCTGATGCATCACATTCAATCTCAAAAGTATTGTTAAAGTTAGGTAAAACAAGCAAAGGAGCATTAGTTAGTTTTTCCTTCAAGGTCTCAAATGCTTCTTGTTGTTCATCTCCCCATTTGAATGGTGCATTCTTCTTCATCACACTTGTAATAGGAGCGGCTAAGGTGCTAAAATCCTTAACAAACCTCCTATAGAATCTGGCTAGTCCATGAAAAGATCTCACTTGACCAACGTTGGTAGGGGTTGGCCAATCTTTGATTGCCTTGATCATTTCCTCATCAACCTCTATACCTTGCGATGACACCACAAAACCAAGAAAAAAGAGCTTGTTTGTGCAAAAGGTGCACTTCTTAAGGTTAGCATACAATTTCTGAACCCTAAGTACATCTAACTCACATCTTAGATGTCTAACATGCTCATCTAGGTTTCGGCTATACACAAGTATATCATCAAAATAAAAAACAACAAACTTGCCAATAAAAGCTCTTAAAACATGATTCATTAATCGCATGAATGTACTAGGTGCATTAGTCAATCCAAAAGGCATAACTAACCATTCATACAACCATAATTTAGTTTTAAAGGCAGTTTTCCATTCATCACCCCCCTTTCATGCGAATTTGATGATAGCCACTCTTAAGATCAATCTTAGAAAATAAACATGCACCATGCAATTCATCTAGCATATCATCTAATCTAGGAATAGGGTGACGATACTTTACCGTTATGTTGTTTATTGCCCTACAATCAACACACATTCTCCAAGTTCCATCCTTCTTAGGAACAAGCAAAACAGGAACTGCACATGGAGAAAGACTTTCACGCACAAAACCTTTTTGAAGTAGCTTACCAACTTGCTTCTCCAATTCCTTTGTTTCTTCAGGATTTGTCCTATAAGCTGGCTTATTTGGTATTTGCGCCCCAGGGATGAAGTCAATTTGATGTTCAATCCCCCTAATTGGTGGTAAGGAATCTCCTCAGGAAACACATCTACATAATCATTCAAAAGAGAAACAATGTTGCTTGGAAGCTCGCTTTCAAGTGGTTAGTGCTCACAAGTGTATATTTAAGCAAAAGCAAGATCAAAACAGAATTATCATTCAAAGTTTCTTTAATCTCACTCTTAGTAGCTAACATACACTCTTTATTAACCTTCTTAGAACTAACATGCTTAACTATATCGCAATTCTTATCTAAATTAGCATGATTAGTCTTTTCTTTAGCCCTAAATTCCGAATCTAGCTTAGCAAAATCCTCTTTCAATTTCAACTGATCTTTTAAAGCTTCTTAAGGTGATAACGGAATAAAAGTAAAAGGCTTCTTACCACACATGAGAGTATATTGGTTCGTCTCACCATCATGTTGAACCTTGTTGTCATATTGCCGTGGTCGTCCAAGTAGCACATGGCATGCTTGCATGGGTAAGATATCGCACAATACATCTCCTTTGTACCTGCCCAAACAAAGAGAAACTAAAACTTGTTTGTTAACCCTAATCTCCTCCTTATCGTTAATCCAACCTAAGCTATAGGGTTTAGGGTGTTTGGTAGTGGGTAATTGCATCTCCTTCACCAAATAAATACTAGCTATGTTTGTACAACTCCCACCATCAATAATCACACTACTAGGCTTCCCATTCGCATACATCCTAGTATGAAACAAGTTCTCCCTTTGATTGTTCATATCGTCTTTCACATAAGCACTCAAAGTTCTCCTAGCAACCAAACTTCTAAGTGCAAAACCGACACCATCATCACTATCATCATGCGCATCTCCTTCATCATCTCCATTACCACTAGATCCTAGAGTAATTAATCTCTTCATCTTCACTTTCGATTTCTCCTTGTTCATTCACGAACAACACTTTCTTGTTAACACAATCTTTAGCATAGTGTCCAAAGCCTTGACACTTGAAACACTTAACATGATTCTTTGAAGATGAACTCGATGAAGACTTATAATCGGTTTTAGGGGTAGCTCCCTTTTGCACCAACTCCTTCTCTTTGTTGGATGATTTCTAATCTTTCTTGATTGGAGTTTTCCAAGAGCTTGATGATAATGTAAAGCTCTTTTTATTCCTCTTTACTTGGCTCTCGGCCTTCAAAGCATGTTGAAGCAATTCCTCAACATCATAGTGTTGTTGCATCTCCACAATGTCATGAATTTCTCTATTCAACCCCGCCATGAATCTAGCTATAGTAGCTTGTGGAGCTTCATCAACCTCGGCTCTAGACATTAAAAACATCATCTCGGAGTAGTATTCATCAACACTCCTAGTTCCTTGCCTCAAAGATTGCAAATCTTGGTAGAGGCCATTAGTGTAAAAACTTGGAACAAACCTCTTCCTCATAAAGCTCTTTAACTACAACCATGTATCAATAGGTCTTTCCAAATTTCTTCTTCTTGCTTGCACTAATTGATTCCACCAATTTAAAGCATTCTTCGTGAATTCAAGAGTAGCAATTTGCACCTTCTTTGGCTCGGCATGAGGATAGTAATCAAAGTACATATCCAATTTTGATTCCCACTCCAAATAATCGGATAGAGACCCTCTCCCATTGAATTTAGGGATCTTGTATTTGATGTTGTCTTTAAGCTCTTCTCTTTCGATTCCCCTCCTAGGCCGCATATTCTCATTGATTGCTTGGCCTCCAAGTTCTTGTTGCCTCAATCTTTCCATTGGATCTACCCTAGCAATTTGCCTTGGTGGTGGAAGTTGAATCCTCTCATTGTTGTGTGCGGCATTAGCCCTTTGTTGAGGTGGTTGAGCTTGTTGATTTTGGCCATCCTTTACTTGTTGGACATCATCGGCCAAGGCATCGAATTTAGTATCCATATTGTCCAAACGTTGCATTAGAGTTTGCAACATAGCAGCCACGTTGGCTTGTTCTTGTTCTCCTTCCATAATACCTACAAAAAGAACAAAGATTAGTAGTAAAAATCCTCACAAGTGTGTTTGTGATTATACCTTTAACTTGTGCTCTCGTGTTTGTACTCAAATCCTATGGATTGGTGGTCCACTACTCTCTGGATGATCTCACAAGATTATGCCTTTTTCTAGCTTTCAATAGGCCTAATAAGAGCAACTCCTAGAGCACTCCTTTCTTCTCGTGACCTACTTGAGGAACAAACAATTAGTAGCAAAATTGTTGTGAATCAAAGGAAAGTGATCTTAAACCAAACCAAACCACTTATGCAGGCTCTTGATGTCGAATTCCTTCTCCAAAGTTGCTGCACAAAACTCAATTCAAACACAATTCAAATAATCAAGTCGATTAGAAAACCCTAGTACCACTTATCTCCAATTTTGTACCACTTGTCTCTAATAGGGTTTGTAACCTAAAATTCTTCAAATCAAATCACAATTCACAGCAAAAGCAACCCAAGATACCCAATTAATCAAACAATTAGGGCTAATTGCAACAAATCAAATCAATTGCTCAAGAAAACCCTAATTCCCAAAATTCCCAAACTAAAACCCTAGTTTCTGTAAAAAGCCGATAACAACACAAATTTTTTTGATTTTTTTCACTATTTTTCCCAGAAAGATCACACTAAAAGAAGTCTAGATCTCAAATTTCAAAGCTTTCCGAGTTCAAACGAATCCAGAACAAAAATCACAAATTTCTGGTCGATTTTTTTTTTTTGATATTTTTCGATATAACTACTAGTTATAAGGGACTCAAATCTGAAATTTCAAAGCAAAAAGATGTAAGATGAATCGGCTATGAATTTTCAAAGTTGCTTATTTTTTTTGAATTTTCAAGAAGGTTGGTGCGATGAGTGTATGGGTGAAATCAATGGATGAAAACTTGATGAATGATGAATAGAAAGATAGATTTACCGATTGAAGATGATAAACCTAAGCTCTGATTACCAATTGATACGAATCTAGTTGTAAATCGGTCCAAATCCACCTTAGAGACCCGCCTAAGATCAACTTGAATCACCAAACTTCTAGATGAGTATGTCGACAATCTTCACTTGAAAAATCCTCCTTCGTTCGTCGGCCTTAGACCTTCAATTCGACCTGCAATTGAACACCTAAGATCACACAATTCACAAACAATTAAGCAATCACAACCTAATTGCTTGCTAGGACTCTACAAGATTGAAGAACCCTAAGTTTGCTCAAACTAGAACAAAGAAGCCAAATAATCGATATGGGTGTATAAACCTCTCAACTTTTTGATAACTTGACTTATGTTTTCAAGAGATAAAAGAGCCCTTATATAGGGGAGGGGTTGGCGCATAACCTACTCCAATCCCTATAAGGGGCGGCAATACATAAAGGAAGTGATCGTGTCGTCTATGACCATAAAAATAATCCCCACAATTAACTAACTAGAATAGCTAAGGCAAGTAGGGGTCGAATCCCACAGAGAAGGTTTATGTGATGAACAATTGAAAGATAGAAAGATCTTTTCCAAAAATCGATTAGAAAACAGGGGATTGTAAATAACAATTATAAAGAAAACAATTAAACTAAAATTTATGGTGTATCGTGCAGAGACCGTAAAAATAAAGCAAAGCAAATCTAAATCTAAAGCAGATTAATAAAGCAAACAATAATTATAAAGTATACTTCCTCACCAGTGGTTTCATTCAATCAAATTAACTATGGATCCTCGATTTAAAAGGTGAATTTCGCATCTTATTCTTGACTGACAACTGATATAGGTTTCCCAACATGTATTTTAGATAAGAGGCCGATCAAAGCTGCAGTTATCCCTATTATTCCTTCAGTGATCGATTACTTTCTTAGGGCTTAAAGATCACTTGAGAACAAAGCATTAAGAACAGTTAATTTTACACACATGCCTACAAGTAGAACCATACGAAGAGAAATTTCTCGCCCTCCGGTAGACAAACACCCATTAAGCAGCGATCAAACAAACCTAATTTGCTACATACGATCAAACTTGAGTGGTCAATTCTAAGCCTGATCTAGCTATAGACCTTCCTCTTACATCGTTAGTGGCCACATAACTCAAATAAGATTCAGAATCATAAAATTAAGACATGGTTTTGACTACTATCATCTAGAACTTAACACAAAATTATAAGTATAGAAATCTCACCATAATCAATTGATTGAAATCACCAAAGGATCAGAAGTATTAAAGATTTAGCTACTCATGGATTTAGGAAAATCCATGAGAGGCATAAGAATACTTACAGGACTGGGAGAGGCGGAATCTCCCCTTTAAAAACCCTAGGGACGTCGCACCCCTCTATGGCTAGAGAGGGTGTCGACTTCTCCCCCTTCTAAAACTAGAGAAAAACCTAAAAACTAAAGAAAGGTAGTAAAAGAGAATAAACTAAATCTATGATGTGTAAAAGTATAAGTGTAGTATGTGATTTGTGATACAGGAGGTGGCTATTTATACTAGAGGAATAGGGTAGGACGGTTTAGGCTCTTTTCTTGGTCTCCAAGTAGGATTAGGTGTCATCCTAGAGTAGTCTCCAAGTTAGATGAGGACTCTAAAATTTTCTGGAATTTTCTAGAATTGTGCAGCAACTTCGACTTGAATTTTGGGCTTGAAGATGGCATATCTGGGCTTTGCACTTCGAAAGAAAGTTGTAGAGCCCGGAGTTAGCTTTCCAACGAGTACTCATGGGCTTAAAGCGGACATCTGACCAGAAAGTTATGGCCTTTCTACGAAGACTGCGCTGAAACCGGGCTAATATCGCAAATCTACGGGATTATTGCGGGATTTGGATATTATTTTGGATATGGGGCCTATTAATTGGGATTTTAATTCCAATTATAGGTTTATATGGGCTGAGTATATTCCCATATAAATTATCCAAAAAATCCTCAACTTCAGGGCTTCTTCTGGGCTTGTCTTCAATCCTTTGCAAATAAAGCTCCAAATCTTCAATTTTGCTTCTTGAATTAATTCTTCAATTATCTTGAAAATATCTTCAATTACGAACTTGGCATCTTCAAATCTTCATTCCAAATGGCTAAATCCATAGTTGAGTAAAAAGTCTCCAAAATAGCTCCAAAAAGAGTGAAAAACAATAAGTTTGCACTTTTCTTGTCTTCAGGACCTAAAAACACAAATACTAACAAAATAGGGTAAAAACACATATAAAAATAGCAAAAAGTATATAAAAATAACTATAAAAATATGCATAATTTGAGCTCGATCATAATTTCCCCCACACTAAATCTTTGCTAGTCCCTAGCAAACTAGTGTTGACAAACAAAAATTAAGATTTAAAATTATAAGTTTTGTTCAAATCTTTTGAAAAACTTTTAAATCATATACATATATCAAGGATCAATTCAATTTATGAAATCAGAATAACATAGAATATTAAGAGTATCCAATCCAATAGATCAAGATATAGCAATCATCCTCATTCTTAAGTAACCATAATCAAAGTAGCTCTAATCACTTATCATTTATTATACCTATAACTACTTCTTTCTATAAGCTTATGTCTTCATCTTTATCTCCACTACTCAAACAATTGCATATCATGAATACTAATCAAGAATTTCGCATGGGTTATAATGATTTTCAAAGGGTAATTATTTTAGAAAAGTGAGGTTACTAACCTCAAAGTGTTCATGCTTAGGGGTTACTAACGCCCTTTATTTATTTTTGTGAGGCTACTAGCACTCTAGAGGGACAATACTTTTGTCGATCCATGCCTCTTATCCTTTTCCCAAGGGTTACTAACTCCTTTTGTTTAAAGAGAAGAGTGACAACAATGTTTTTATTTTTTAATTTTTTTTAAGGCAAAAGATATCTCTTCTCCTCTTGCATGAAAACACTCTTTTATGGAATTTTTTTTAACTACCCTTCTAATATAGATAGTCCCCCACACTTATTTTTGACATATTCATAAAATACTCTCATAAGTGTAGTTTCAATAAAAATTAAACATGAGTTCTAAAAATAGGCAATCATAGAAATAATTCATGGTAAGCAATTATCACAAACTTCAATTATACCTAATCTAAGAAATAAGATATCATACTATAGATAAATCAATGAATCAATCATTCTTAAGAATTCTAAGATATCATCAATCAACAATCAAATCAATCGATCAATATAAGCATATAAAATCAAAATTTTGTCAAAATTTTCGAAAAAATTATTCCAATTTAACCAATTTTATGCATATAGACTCACTCCCCCACACTTAAAAGATACATTGTCCCCAATGTATTAACAAGCGTGGAAAATCAAAGCAAAAATATGTATGCATCTTTTAATACTAATTAACCTATATATCCTATATCTATATGTATCGTATATCAAAGAAAAATCAATCAAAGCATTGCAAGAAAAAGATAGGGTTAAAGAAATCTTCTCTATTCTCCAAGCATAAGCTCCAATTAGTTATCTTCATATCGATGTAAAGCTCCTTTTTCTCCTTTGGTATGGAAAATCCTAAAAAAGAAAAGAAAAATAAAACAAAGAAAAATATGATGGGTTAGTAAAAAAAATGTTGGGTTGCCTCCCAATAAGCGCCTTTCTTTAAGGTCTTTGGCTAGACTGCCTTAAAGAAGGTTATTCTTCAAGGGTGAAGGAATTTTGAGTGTAATCCTTCAACAGGTCCTCGATAACTCTACTCTCTTCAATGATTTTGATAGTTTCAAGTTGAATTTTATCAAGACTTGAAAAGATCAAAGTGTTAGGCGATGGTATGGTTGTGACTTGGGATGGCGCGGCATAGGCTTGTGGTGGCGCGGCATGGTGCGCGGATGGCTTGGCAAGGGCCGGGCATGGTGCGCGGACATGGCCGGGCATGACGCGGTGGTGTCTCGACAGGAAGCTTGCATGGCCGATACTAACCGGGCAGGTGGCGCGGCTGGTGCGGACAAGGCCGAGCATGGCATGGGCGGCTGCGCGGCAGGAGCGGGCAAGGTCGCGCATGGCCGGGCGGGCGGCACGGATGGCGCGGCAGTGACCTGGCTGGGCCGGGCAGGCGGCACGGCAGAAGCTGGTGGCGTCCGGACATGTGGCTCGGGTGTGACCGGGCTAGGCGCGGCAAGGCTTGATGTCGCACAAGCTTGAGATGCTTTGGCCGGTGTTGGCCGGCCATGTGAGGTCGATTCCCGGGCTGCAGCCGGGCATACTGGCTTGTGTGGCACGGGCTTAACCGGGCTGAGTCCTTGAGCAGCTTCCTTCGATGTATTGGTTATCATCTGGGCAAAATTCTCCATTATCTCGTATATGTCAGCAGTGCTGTGATCGAACAGGGGAATATAGATAAGAGTGTCGACAGACAATCTATCAGAAGCTCTTAATCCTTGGTAGAAGATTTGAACCAATCTTCTTTGATCATAACCATGATGAGGGTGAGCAGCACATAGCTTCTTAAACCTTTGCCAAAATTGGGGAAAATTCTCCAATTTTCGTTGAAGAATGCTTGCAACTTTAGCTCGATGTTCAAGGTCTATATCTTGCTTCTTAGTTGAATTGCTTGGTTGGTCGATCTTCAGGGGCGGTTGAACTTCTTTGTTGTTGACTTCTGGCTCCTTCTTGGCTTCTTTTGCTCGATCTTTCTTCTCATGGAAGGTTGAAGATTTCGTCCTCCGAGATAATTCTTCAAGGGCATAGAATGCATTCTCCAGGGTTCTTTCATGCAGTGGTTTAATACTGAAAGAATCAACAAAAACTCGATCTTTAAGTCCCAATCCTCCATAGAAGAATTGGATTAAAATTTCTTCCTTGAATCCATGATCAGGGCAATCGGCACAAAGCTGCTTGAATCTCCTCCAAAATTGGTGGAAAGTCTCGTTGTAGCGTTGTCGAATGTCCATTATCCTTTGTCTTCCTTTAGAAATCCGATCAGGCTTTGTTGATGAAGAATCTTCAATGGCTCCTTTCTTAACAAATTTAGAACTTATAACGTAAACAAAATTGTTAGATTTTAACGGCACTTGAGATGAAATTCTAGGGTGGATGACTTCACCATCAAATTCCATGGTCAATGAACCATTAAATACATCAATCTTGGTATGAGAAGTCTTTAGGAAAGGTCTTCCTAATAAAAGAGGACATTGATCTTTCAAATACTCCATATCCATGATGAATATGTCGATAGGAAAAATCAGATGTTCTACTTTAATTAAGATATTCTCTAAAACACCTTTGGGATAAACCAAAGATCCGTCAGCTAATTGCAGAACAACATCAGTATTCTTCAATGGACCAAGATTTAAAGATTTGTAGAAAGAATAAGGCATCACGCTTAAAGAAGCACCAAGATCAAGCATTGCATTTTCTATAATACTTCTTCCAATAGAACAAGTAATAGAAAACGTACCTGGATCTTTGCACTTAGGAGGTAAACTCTTTTGAAGCACAGCAGAGACATTAGCTCCAGCGCTTACTTTACCTTGTAATCTCTTCTTGTTGGTACAAAGTTGCTTGAGGAACTTTGCATAATTCGGAATTTGTTGAATGGCATCAAGAAGTGGGATGTTGACCTCAACTTTTCGGAATATCTCCAAAATATCTTGATCATCATCTTCTTTCTTTGATTTCTTCAATCTTGATTGAAAAGGAATTAGGTTGGAATCGGTTTTAGACTTGTTGGAATCGCACACACCTTTTCCTTTGGGTTGAATTACGGCATCTTCCTTGTTTGAATCTTCAATCGGCGCAGCTCCTTTGTTGTTGGCTTCATCTTCAATCTTGATTTCGGCAGGCAGTTGTAAATCTTCCTTGGTGTAATTCGGCTCTCCTTCTTCTTGTTGATGTGCAGCAAGGTTTGGATAAGGGTCTTGCAACTCTTTTCCACTCCTTAGAGAAATTGCACTGACATTCTCTCTAGGAGGTACCTTTGATTGTGATGGAATCCTTTGTTGACCTTGTGTCTTGAGATCACTCAAATCACTAGCTAATTGACTTATTTGCTTTCTCATCATCTTCATAGCTTCCTTGATTTGTTGTAACTCAATGGCTTGTGAAGTTTGAAAATTAGGTCTTTGGAAATTCGGCCTTCCTTGAAAATTACCTTGGTTCCCATATTGTTGACTCGGTTGTTCAGGTCTCCAATAAGGTTCAGGCTTCCTTGATAAGCTCCTTGTAATCCCACGGCATTGACTCCTTGTTTGTTGTCTTCCAAAGTCACACAAACCCTTGGCACACTTGAAAAATTCGCATGGAACAAATCAGTGAGCAAAGCGATTTGCTGATTCGTTTCTTGAAGTTGTTGCTCCAATGAGGTGGAATAGGTAGAAACTTCATTAATTCTTCTTATAGAGCCTTCTCTTGAATAGTCTTCTCGAGATCCAAATTGTTGAGTGTTTGCAGCCATGTTTTCCACTAAAGACCAAGCTTCGGCAGGAGTTTTGTCGATGAAGGCTCCTCCACTTGCAGAATCGATAGAAGATCTGTCAAACGGTAGTAATCCTTCGTAGAAGTACTGGATCAGCAACTGTTCATTGATTTGGTGATTGGGGCAGCTCGCACAAAGTGTTTTGAAACGTTCCCAATATTCATGCATTGTTTCTCCATGGCGTTGCTTAATTCCGCAAATCTCCTTCCTTATACTTGATGCTTTGTGTGCAGGAAAGTACTTTTCCAAGAACAGCTTCTTAAGACTCGGCCAAGATGTGATTGAACTAGTGGGTAGTAGGTACAACCAATCTTTTGCTCGGTCCATAAGAGTGAACGGAAAAGTTCTTAACATGAATTGATCTTCAAGAATACCTTGAATACTTGTAGATGCGCAGGCAATCTGGAAATCAGTAAGATGTCGGTGCGGATCTTCTCCAGGTAAACCGTGAAATTTGGGTAAAATCTGAATAAATCCAGATTTAATTTCAAAGTTTCCATTGGTATCTGGGTAACGAATGGCTAAGCGTTTGGCACTGACGTTTGGTGCAGCTAACTCTCTCAGAGTTTTGGGTTGTTCTTCTTCAGCCATATCTTCTGACGATGTTGAAACAGCAGATCTAGGAGAACTTGGTTGAGAATTCGAATCGGATGTCTCCTCTTCTTGTAATCGGCTTTGTGTCTTCTTCTTCTTCTGAAATAGCGTTCTTTCAGGCTCAGGATTGAATTCTAAACCTTCAGTACTATTACTTCTTGTCTTTGGCATGCAGTTTCCTAGAAAAATCAAATAAAACTAAAAAGAAAAATTAGCAGTAACAGTTCTTAAATAAAAATTAAAAGCAGAAACAGTAAATAAAAATATTTTTTTTATTTTAAAAGGAAAAACGGAAAAAGAAATTTTTTTTTCAAAAAAATCGGAAACCCTAATTTTAAAAACAGAAAAATAAATTAAAATTTTTTTTAATCGACACTAACCCTAATTTTTTTTAAATCGCAAAT
>AWWV01015633.1:0-40027 GCA_001974805.1 Corchorus capsularis | reverse complement strand
TATNTTTTTTTGAAAAACGGAAAAACAAAAACAAAAGACTAATTTTTGGATCTAATCTCTCTTCACTTTCTCTCAATTCAATTCCCTTCCCCGGCAACGGCGCCAAAATTTTTGATCGTGTCGTCTATGACCATAAAAATAATCCCCACAATTAACTAACTAGAATAGCTAGGGCAAGTAGGGGTCGAATCCCACAGAGAACGTTTATGTGATGAACAATTAAAAGATAGAAAGATCTTTTCCAAAAATCGATTAGAAAACAGGGGATTGTAAATAACAATTATAAAGAAAACAATTAAACTAAAATTTATGGTGTATCGTGCAGAGACCGTAAAAATAAAGCAAAGCAAAGCAAATCTAAATCTAAATCTAAATCTAAATCTAAATCTAAAGCATATTAATAAAGCAAACAATAATTATAAAGTATACTTCTTCACCAGTGGTTTCATTCAATCAAATTAACTATGGATCCTCGATTTAAAAGGTGAATTTCGCATCTTATTCTTGACTGACAACTGATATAGGTTCCCCAACATGTATTTTAGATAAGAGGCCGATCAAAACTGCAGTTATCCCTATTATTCCTTCAGTGATCGATTACTTTCTTAGGGCTTAAAGATCACTTGAGAACAAAGCATTAAGAACAGTTAATTTTACACACATGCCTACAAGTAGAACCATACGAAGAGAAATTTCTCGCCCTCCGGTAGACAAACACCCATTAAGCAGCGATCAAACAAACCTAATTTGCTACATACAATCAAACTTGAGTGGTCAATTCTAAGCCTGATCTAGCTATAGACCTTCCTCTTACATCATTAGTGGCCACATAACTCAAATAAGATTCAGAATCATAAAATTAAAACAGGGTTTTGACTACTATCATCTAGAACTTAACACAAAATTATAAGTATAGAAATCTCACCATAATCAATTGATTGAAATCACCAAAGGATAAGAAGTATTAAAAATTTAGCTACTCATGGATTTAGGAAAATCCATGAGAGGCATAAGAATACTTACAGGACTGGGAGAGGCGGAATCTCCCCTTTAAAAACCCTAGGGACGTCGCACCCCTCTATGGCTAGAGAGGGTGTCGACTTCTCCCCCTTCTAAAACTAGAGAAAAACCTAAAAACTAAAGAAAGGTAGAAAAAGAGAATAAACTAAATCTATGATGTGTAAAAGTATAAGTGTAGTATGTGATTTGTGATACAGGAGGTGGCTATTTATACTAGAGGAATAGGGTAGGACGGTTTAGGCTCTTTTCTTGGTCTCCAAGTAGGATTAGGTGTCATCCTAGAGTAGTCTCCAAGTTAGATGAGGACTCTAGAATTTTCTGGAATTGTGCAGCAACTTCGACTTGAATTTCGGGCTTGAAGATGGCAGATCTGGGCTTTGCACTTCCAAAGAAAGTTGTAGAGCTCGGAGTTAGCTTTCCAACGAGTACTCATGGGCTTAAAACGGACATCTGAGTAGAAAGTTATGGCCTTTCTACGAAGACTGCGCTGAAACCGGGCTAATATCGCAAATCTACGAGATTATTGCGGGATTTGGATATTATTTTGGATATGGGGCCTATTAATTGAGATTTTAATTCCAATTATAGGTTTATATGGGCTGAGTATATTCCCATATAAATTATCCAAAAAATTCTCAACTTCAGGGCTTCTTCTGGGCTTGTCTTCAATCCTTTGCAAATAAAGCTCCAAATCTTCAATTTTGCTTCTTGAATTAATTCTTCAATTATCTTCAAAATATCTTCAATTACGAACTTCGCATCTTCAAATCTTCATTCCAAATGGCTAAATCCATAGTTGAGTAAAAAGTCTCCAAAATAGCTCCAAAAAGAGTGAAAAACAATAAGTTTTCACTTTTCTTGTCTTCAGGACCTAAAAACACAAATACTAACAAAATAGGGTAAAAACACATATAAAAATAGCAAAAAGTATATAAAAATAGCTATAAAAATATGCATAATTTGAGCTCGATCAGGAAGGAACAAGGAAATAGCCTACTCCTTGTCCTACTAGGAAAAGTAAATAACATTACATAATTAAGCAAGGATTGGACTTAGTCAAACAAGGCCCAACCCAATGTCTTCTAGACTAAATAAATAACTAATCTAAGATAGAATAGAGTCCCATGAGGCCGAATTACACAATGTTAAAGCCTAATGCTCATCGATTTCGAGTAAGGTGAACAAATTGGATTCGATGGGAATATTCTTGGTGATGTCGACTTCAATGCTCTCCAAATGGTCTTCAATGGACTCCAAACCTCCAAGATGAGATCTAACAAAGCCCAATAAAGCTTCCTTGAACCTTTTAGCTCGAGCCCTAGTCATTGGACCTTGCGGAATGGCTAAAGGATCAAATGGCCGGTTGTGCCCGGATGGCCCATGCGATGGCCGGTTGTGGCCGGTTGTGGCCGGTTGGCGCCTCATGCGTTGGCCGGTTGCTCCATGCGATGTCGCATGCGATGTTCGGTCAAGTGGCCGGTCATGTGGCCGGTGTTGCGCGGCTTCTCCAAGCAATGGCCGGTCACATGCGATGCTTCCAACTCCATGCTCCTCTAAGCTTGCATTCATGACATCTTCATCCAAGACATGATCTTCATTAGCTCCAATGTGTTCTTCTAAGCCATGATAAGCCCTTGGCGCATCAAGGGGGGATTAATGTATTACATGTGACCTAAAATCGCATTTGCGATAAATTTGTTGTCATATTTCAGTTATCAGCCAACTCGGAGACATTGTTAAGCATATTTTATGTCATCTCCGTTGTACCATAGTTTTGGGGTTATTTTAAGAAAACTACTAATCTTGGTTTAGTAGGATTTGCTAATGCGGAGTATCAGTTTGATCCGCATAAAGCTCACTCTCAAACCGGTTACATGTTTTGCTGTAACAATTAGGGGTGAGCAAAAAACGGCAAACCGCCTAAAACCGACCGAAACCGACCGACCAAAACCGACATAGCACCGATTGTTCGGTTCTTGTGATTTAGTCGGTTAAAACCGACCGACCGAAACCATGACGGTCGGTATTCGGTATTGGAACTTTGAAACCGAAAACCGACCGAAACCGACCGCCAATAAATAATAATAGTATTTTTTATATTTTATTTTATATATAATATATCTAAAGATTAATAATTTTAGTTTTAATTTATAATTTATATATAAGTTTTTATTTTTAATGTTATATTTAACATTTAGATATGATTAAATTAATTAAAAACAAAATTCATATAATTTTGTTAGTTTGTAAAATTAAAAAAGAAATATAAATCAAAACCGACAAAACCGACCGAAACCGATCAAAACCGATTAGTCGGTTTCTTATATGTTTCGGTCGGTTTTCGGTTTTACATATTTCAAAATTTAAACCGACAAAAAACCGACTAAAAATCGAAAACCGACCGAACCGACTGATGCTCACCCCTAATAACAATACAAAGCTCGCATTCTACTAAGCAATAGCTAGTAGCTATATCTTCCAACCACTCTGAGATTTTCTCCCTCTATGACGCCGGAAGAGAGTGTTTCTGGTTAAGATTTTGTTATAACACATATTCAAAGGAATTGTGTATTGAAATCGGTTATAGACTCTCCCATGATAATTTATGATGATAATGTTGCTTGTGTTGCACAAGTCAAGGGAGAATATATTAAAGTGATTAGACCAAGACTGTCTCGCCAAATTTTATACTCATAAACTCCAAGAAAGTCGACAAGTTGATGTTATATAGATTCGCTCCACCAACAGTCTTGCACATCTATTTACCAAAATTGTTGCCAGCATCAACATTTGAGAAATCATTTTATGGCATTGGTATATGGCGAGCTAGTAAGATGCAAGATTGAATTCCCCAGAAGTGGAAATGTTTAGATACCCCAAAAGTGGTTGTTTGTTTTAATTCAGGGGGAGCGATTATGAGTTTAAAGTGCGTTGCACTCTTTTTCCCTTATGATCGGTTTTGTCCCACAGGGTTTTCCGACTTAAGGTTTTTAATGATGAAACAATAGCATATCTAGATGTAATTGTCTTAAAGACATTTACATGGACTTAATTGCTCTAGCACTCTTTTTCCCTTATGTTCGGTTTTTTCCCACTGGGTTTTCCGACACAAGGTTTTTAATGAGGCAATAAGGAGCACATGTAATATTTGTCCAGAAAACAAATGGACTTGATATGCTGCACTCTTTTTTCCTTATCATGACTGGTTTTGTCCCATTGGGTTTTCCAGCTTAAGGTTTTTAACGAGGCAGTTAATAAGTCCGATTAAAGTGGTGTTCTGTCCAAGGGGAAGTGTTATGAACGTGATGATTAACGTATTGGACTTCCCACCAGTTAGGCCCATTTGGTTTAAGAGAGAATCAAGCATTAATGAGAGAATCAAGGAAGATTACAAGGAGATTACCTGGAAAGTTCCTTAGAGCATCCTACACCGTTGGATATTACTTTGCTTGCAAGTCAAGCAGATTAGCATTAAATGTACAGGGATTTACTCCACTATATAAAGGGAGTTCCCTAAGCTATTTTACACACTTCAGATTTCTATATTCTCCTCTCTGTGAATAATAGAAATTCTCTCTCTTTTCTCTCTATTGTTCTTGGTGTTCTTCATTAGTTTCATAATAGATTTTATCTATATATATACTATATATAAAAGTACGAGTTTTGTGAAACTTTTGAATAGACCATTATACCCTCATTTTTTTAATATATTTCTTAAATTCCCTTGCTTAAACTATTGTAGTTTTATTCTACTAAAAACTCTATTTTTATTCAATTATTAAATCTAATATCTTTATAATTTCTTTATTTTTACCATTTTACTATTTTTGAATAAAAATTGGATATATTAAAATTTTTAATATACAGTTTTATTCTACCTAAAAACGCTATTTTCATTTAATTAAATTCAATATTTTATAATTATTTTATTTTACCATTTTAATTTAAAAGGTTATTTTGATTGGCATGTTCTATTTGATAGTTTAATGTATTATGATTAAAATTTATTATTTCCCTAACGTGCAATTATTTTATTTGATTTATAATTAATTTTTTGCTAGATAAATGTAGCCCTTAATGTGGGTTTAAATTTGCTATTTTACTTTGTTAATAATATTCTTTGTGTGGGATGATTTCTTTTGTTACTTTGATAGTAAAATCCAATGTATATACAAATGGGCTGGTCGGGTCGGATTTGAGTTCGGTTATCTGGGTTAGGTTAGTTTCGGATTAAGGAAATTTTGGGTTATAAGGGTTCGGTTAATTTTCGGTTTTAGGTTGGGTTGGATTCGGATCGCTCAAATGTCGGGTCATTTGGATTTGGGTCAATTTTGGTTCGGGTCTTTTTCAGTTTCGAGTCATATGGTTCAGATAATTTCGGGTTTGAGCCTCCGATTTTCAGGTTCAATTCTTTTCGGATTCGGTTTACTTAAATATAATTAATCCCAATTCAGGTAATTTTGGATTAATCTCTCGAATTGATCTAATTCAGAATGATTCAGGTTTGGGTCATTAAGGATTTGAGGTCGGGTCATTAAGGATTTGAGGTCGGGTCATATCGGTTTCGAATTGAGCGGATTTTTTTGGTCGAATCGGGTTAGATAAGGTTTAACTTCAGGCGATTGAGTCGGATACCCGTACTCAAGTGAAATTTTGCCAGCTATGATAATAGGCTTCTTTAGGATAAAATTAGTAATATACTTAAGATTTTAATTTTAATTTAATTGGGTTCTCTGGAGTTAGTTGCCTCTCTGTTGTGGTTAATTTGGCAAAATCAAAACAAAGCTTTGCATGAAAGAATTTGTAAGCTTCATGCTGCTTTGTGTACCATGGCAGTTAGATTGACGTCTGAGTTTGAAGCTTCACATAGGCGTCATCTTTTGCCAAGTAACAGTCGGGATATGTAGGTTTGGAAGCCACCAGCAGCTGGAATGATTAAGTTGAACACATATGCAGGATTCTGTCATCAAAGGAAGGAGGCGGGATTAGGAGCGGTACTGTGAGACTCGACTGGACAAGTGCTATTTTCTGCAGTTTCTCGGGCTGCAAGGGTACCAGACCTATTGTTTGCAGAAGTGTATGCACTTCATTTTAGTCTTGTGGTAGCTATGAACAATGGTTTGCGGCATATAGAAGTGGAGACTGATTCCCTGCAGACAATTTTGGAGATGAACAAACTAACTCCATCTTTTTGGGAAGGGGTAGTTTGATTCACCAAATTAGAGACATTGCTAGATGTTTTGATTATTGCCCTTTTAGGCATGTAAATAGGTCTGCTAATAAGTTTGCTCATAATTTGGCACATGTTGATTGTGATGTAAATGCCAATTATGTTTGGTGTGGAGTTCCTCTATACGTGTGTAATCCGGATCTTTAGCTTTAATGAAATTACAATATTTTGCTAAATTTTTTTTTTAGTTTAATTTAAACATATTAGTTCACGTGCAAGCACGTGAAAGTGATGACTAGTTGAATAAAACATAATTTTAGTTTATAATATTCTTGGGTCTTATGGGTTAACTTCTCGGGTCATTCGGGTTACGAGTTTGTTGGGTCCTCGGGTCATTTACTTTCTATGGTCAAATCGGATTCGGACGGGTTGAGCGGATTATCGAGTTGTCGCAAACGTGCGGGTCCGGGGTCCGAAACCTGTCGTTTAACGACTTGAGAGAAGGGAGTAGCCACTAATCAAATTCTAGGTGTGATTAGTCACCTGATTGACCTAACTAGCTTAATGAGGTCCAAGGCCTAGCGAGAGACCCACTAAACCTATAGGTCTGGTCTTGTTACCTGAATCTAAGTCCGAGAGTCGATTACGTTTGGGGAAGGATTAGCACCCCCAAACGTCCGTAAAATGACAGTACCTCTAGTCTAATCTAGATCTATTACGGGTCTGAAATAAAAGATTGCTTTTAGTCCTTAATCCTATATTTTTTGTCTTTTCTTTGTTTCAGGAGAATTGAAACATTTTAATTTGACTGCTTAATATTAATCTTTTTGTGTTTTCTTTAAGTTCTAAAACCTTTTATTCTCTTGAATGCAAGAAACATGATAAACTGACCCTTTGTCCGAAAGGGTATTTTGGGAAATAAAATCTAAATGCAAGAAGAGTGACAAAGTTGACCCTTTGTCTGAAAGGGTATTCTAGGAAACCAAGATTAAACTTGTATGCAGAGTTGTGAGAAAATTGACCCTTTGTCCGAAAGGGCATTTCGGGAACAACAAGTAAGAGAATGGTGCCTTCTGTCCGGGAAGGGCGTTTTAGGAAAAACAGGTAAAAACTAGTGCCTTCCGTCCGGGAAGGGTGTTTTGGGAGAAACAGGTAATAATCAGTGCCTTCCGTCCAGGAAGGGCGTTTTGGGAAATAGCAAGTAAAAATAAACGGCTTCCGTCCGGGAAGGGCGTTTTGGGGAGATAGCTAGTAAAAATAAATGGCTTTCGTCTGGGAAGGGCGCTTTGGGAAATAGCAAGCGAAAATAAATGGCTTCCGTCTGGGAATGGCGCTTTGGGAAATAGCAAGTAAAATAAGTGGCTTCCGTCTGGGAAGGGTGTTTTGGGAGATAGCAAATAAAGATGAATGGCTTCCGTCTGGGAATAGCGTTTTGGGAAATAGCAAGTAAAGATGAATGGCTTCCATCTGGAAGGCGCTTTGGGAAATAGCAAGTAAAAATGAATGGCTTCTGTCTGGGAATGGCGTTTTGGGAAATAGCAAGTAAAGATGAATGGCTTCCGTCTGGGAATAGCGTTTTGGGAAATAGCAAGTAAAAATGAATGGCTTCCGTCTGAGAAGGGCGTTTTGGGAAATAGCTAGCAAAAATAAATGGCTTCCGTTTGGGAAGGGCATTTTAGGAAAAAGCAAATAAAAGAAGTGCCTTCCGTCCAGGAAGGGCGTTTAGGGAAAAAGCAAATAAAAATTGAGTGCCTTCCGTCCGGGAAGGGTGTTTTGGGAAAAAGCAGGTAAAAACTGAAAATTGAAAGAATCAACCTTTTGTTTTTGATTTTTTGAAATTTCATTTACTTAGGATAAAACTCTTCTATTTTTTGTTTGGATTTTAATTTTCCTCCATTTTTTTTGTGATTTTATTCTTAATCTATTTATTAGAAACTGATTAACTAATATAAATGCATGAAAAACAAATGATACATGATTTGATTATTTTTTAATTGACTGATAAAGGGTCGTTCACTCGAATAACTCTCGAGGACCCTTCCCATGCATTATGGGGGTATTCGCAAAAGTATTCAATCTCGGAGTAGACCCTGGGAGGTCGTGCCCGAGCACAATTACCCAAAGTCCACCCGTCATAGTTAAAAACGGCCTTTGCCAGTCTTAATTATTTCGTGGCGTGTATGACAACATAAATATACGCAAATGATTTTCTAAATTAATTTAAATTATTTCTTTAAGGTTAAACTTAATATTCTAAAAAAAACTAAAGTTTATTAAATTGTCCAAAGTTAAACTAAATTTCTAAGTTAATTTAAATATAGCATTTTTTACTTTTACTAATTAATAATTAATTGAAAAGTAAACTAAATCTTAAGGTTAAGCCTTTAATTGAAACAAGTCAAAAAGTTAAGGACCAAATTAAACTAAAACCGGGGACTAGGTTGAACACGCTGAAAAGATTCAGTCTTTATGTGAGCAAGTTTTCAAATCATGGTACCTACCAGCATTTAATTACTATTTTAGGGACCTTTCTAAATGAAAATTAGGGATTAAATTGAAACAAAAATAGAAGACATACCTGAAATTGGAGACTTTCTTCAACCTTAGGTGGAACGGTGCCATTTTGGAGTCACTTTGTACGGGCTATAAAAGCCCTTCTTTCTTCTTCTTCCCCAAAGCTTTCTTCCTCTTCAAAACCCTAGCCGCCACCTACGGTTGCCTGAAATCGCACCACCCGATCGACCACTGTCCTCCGCCACATCGGAGCTTCGTCGGAGCTCAGATGGCCATGAAAATCCCCAGAAATGTTCGCCTTATCCCTCTCGTCCCAGATCCGGCTTGAGATTCTCTGAAAATAACCTCTGAACCTTCAAATCAAGCCTAACCCGTACCAAATCTAACTTTCGATCCGGCGGGCCTAGCCGTCAAATCCCTCTAACTTCGGGTTATGTTATTCCCCTCACCTTGCTCTACAAATCCACCGATTAAATCCCTAAACCGAAGCCTAAAGTTCAGTTTCCCGGCGACTCTCGTGCTCAAGAAAGGTAAGCTTATTCTATCCTTCAACTTTGTGTTGTTTTTTTTCCTGTAATTTTTTTTAACCCTTTTTCTGTATTTTTTGCTAAGAACCCTATGAATAGTTAAAAAACTTTGAACCCTCCTAAAACTTCCAGCTAAAACTCTCCCTGTTTTTTTTTTTTATTTTCTTTCTTTTTTTTTTGTGTTTTGTATTTCTGTTTTTTTTTTCTCTATTCTACAATGAACTCACTAAAAAAGTATGAACCCTCCTCAACTTCTCCCCTTTTTTCAAAAACCTTCTGTTGAATCACTCTCTATGTATCTATATTGAATGCTCCTCCTTAAAAAACCTCTCCCCTTGCCTCTGTTTTCTTCTTCTTATAAATGGCTCAAAAGTTCTAAGAACCAAATTCCCTCTTTCTCCTTATAGGGCTTTTGAAAACCCACTTTGTCTCTCTCTGCAATTCCCATTTGCAGGGTGTTTATTGCCCTCGGCTTATTTCTTCTTACTTTTGTTTGAACTTGATGGGATGGTTGGTGTGGCAGTGTAAGAGTGAGTGCTTGCAATTGGTCAGGAAGTGAGATTGTGTGTGGTTTGCTTTGTTTTGTCTGATTTGGTTTGCTTTTTATGGTTTTGTCTTGATCATTCTCTCTCTTGCAGATAGACTTTGTAGCTCATGTGAATTCCTTTTGTATGGCTTGCTGAGGTGGACTTTGAAGCATGATGGGAACCAAACAGAGACTGCCGACGCCACTGGTGAGGTCCCTCCCTTTTACATTCTTGTATTTATTGGAATGCTGCCAAAAATGGACCGAAATGTTTTCTACCTTGCCTTATATTATGAGCCTGCTTGCCCGATTGGTCCTGCTTGTTATTTGAACAAGAGATATGTGCTAACAATGTGTGATTACAATAGAACTAAAATGCTTAAATCATGATTGTGATGGTGAATGCAAACTGAAATGTGAGTGTTCCTAAGATGGAAGTGCTGAATTGCTGTGTGCCTCATCCAATGTGAAAATGCATGTATTAGTTACTAATGCAATGTTGTGAATGCTAAATGAAAGCGCCTAGCTATGTTATTTTGTTGCGAAGTGCCTTGTAAAATGGGGCTGTTTTATTTTAGTTTCCTTGTTTACTATGCTCAAATGAGATAATGGAATGTTGGAATGGTATGTGTCTGTTAACTGCCTGTAGGAAGTGCTTCTAGAGTGAAAATGCTAATGTCAAATGCTTGCTAACACGTGAGATGCCTAGGTGCTGCTAGGGATGTATGAATTGGAACAATGATTGAAATGCAAGTGTATATGCTGAATCGGATTAATGCAAAAAAGTGTCCTGTTTTAGCAAATGCTTTGTATGAAGTGAAATGTAATGGATGATATGTTGAAATGGGAACATGCAAAATGTTGCTGAAATGCTAATGCTAATGAAAAAATTTGGAATAAGACACTACCATCTTCTAATTTACCTTCCTTATTCATTCTGCAGATTAAAACTCAAATGGACTCTAAGAGTGTCAAATCAAGGAGAAAATTAATGTTAAGGGCAAGAGGAATCAAGGCATGAGACCGAGAGACCAACAAATTGAATTTGCAGAATTATGAGAATTGTAAATCGTATTCTCTTAGTGAGAATTGTCGTTTATTGAAAAATGTCATTTCCCCTTTTTTCTCTTGATTTTTTTTAATATATATACATACCCAACTAAATTAACCTGATATTGATGTGGATCAACTTGGACCTTAACCAATTCATAATTAACCTAATGGGAATATAGCTATTTTATTTGACCTTAAAAGCAAAGAACCCAATAATGCCTAATAACCCAAAAAGGAAAAGCGAATGGGAGGAAGTTACAAAAGAAATGAGTGGAAATCAAAATTTAGTAGATAATTAAAGGTGAACTAAGGGGTTACTTGTACTACTAAAAACAATTGCTGGGAGAGAGATTAAAGCGGAGACAATTAAGAGGGAGAATTTATGGATGAGAACGAGGAACAAGCAAAGGACACGGGTGAGGACTAAATGGATTGGAAATTGAATTGGAAATAAACAAATGCAAAACTCTATTTTTGTATTTTGGCAAAACGTGAATGCAGAATGTAAGTTTGAAGGTATTTGTTTATGTCATGTAAAGACCAGATAAAGCACTATGATGCATGCAGTTTACCATGATGTCCAAAAATGATTTAGCTATCTCAAACTATCAGTGAACCAAAAATGACCAAAATGCCCTTATATGCATAAATTACCAAAATGCCCTTGGGTGATCCTGATGGAAACTTAGGAGTCACCCAATTTTATTGAAAGAATATAAGCGAAATTAGGGTGTCTACATGAGTTTGGATCAGACTTTGACAGCTCTATTTAGTATTAATTTCAATTATAATTTTTAATTTTCTTTTAATTTAAACACAATGGATCACGTGCAACGCACGTAAAAGTAAAAACTAGACCTATTAAAATGGTCAGATAGTGTTAGGTAACCATTTATTTATTTATTTTGATAAAGAGGTACCAATTGCCTTCCCTAGACTCACTGTCAAATAAAATCATAAGTTCTATGTAATTATCAAAATAGGTAAAAACTAAAAAGTATTTGCTGTTCACAGCCTTTTTTTTTGGGGAAAAAAATAGGTAAAAAAGTATTTAGATAGTTTATTAAATTTTTGAATTTTATATAATATTTAAATTAATTAATTTAATAAAGAAGAATATAAAAAATTTATCAAAAATTAGAATTTTTTATTCAATAAATAATTTAAAAAATTGAATGGGGTCAATTGAACCCACTTGTTTGTAGGTGGGAATGTGGCCACTGAACTCGGTCGAGTCGAGTGAGTCCGGTCTACAACTAACTCATTATAAAATCGATAGTTAGGGTTTAAGGTTTAAAATCGCAGGGAAAAAAAAAAACCAAACAAACCCTAGAAGCCATTTACCTGGAAAAAAAAAAAAAAACCTGCTCTGTTAGCTTGTGTTCATCAGCAATGGCGTTAGCCGAAGAGAAAAACGCAAAGTCTCCCTCTTTAGAAGACAGTAAGAAAAAAAGGAAGCGAAAGAGAAACAGAGCTAAAAAGTCGGAGCTCCAAAACCCTGATAGCAACATTGATATAGAAGAAGGAGAAGAATTTCAACCAGAGAAGCAAGAGGAAAATGAAATAGAAGAGAGGGAAAAGCAAGAGGAAGATGAAATAGAAGAGAGGGAAGTTGAAGTTGAGGAGAAAAAGAAGAAAAAGAAGAAGAAAAAGATGAAGGTTAAGAGTGATGATGAAGAGGAACAGGAGGTTGAAGATAATGAAGAAGAAGAAGGAGAGGAGGGAGAGGTAAAGGAGAAAGTGATAACTGGGGGAAGTGGGATAATGAGCACGGATTCGTTTGAGTCTCTGGGATTGTCTGAGCCCACTTTTAAGGCTATTAAAGAAATGGGTTTTCAGTATATGACTCAGGTATTATTTTGTTTCACTTACTTTGGGATTGTCTGAGCCTAGTTTTTCCGACTTACTTTCAAGTTGAATTATAGTTCAAGTCTGTTATCTGTTATTTGTCCATTAAGTATGCCCCAAAAGCAAAAAAAGTCCACCTTTCTGTCTACAGTGAATAAATATAAATTTCATATTAATTTGATGGTTGTTTTGGCTGTGCTTGAAGTGAGTGTAGAATTAGATCATGCTATTTTTTAATATGGTTAATTCATTTAAGATTTCTAGTTTCTTACAATTTACCTGTCAACTTAAAAATGCAGATTCAATCCAGAGCAATTCCACCACTAATGGTTGGCAAAGATGTTCTTGGGGCAGCACGGACAGGTTCCGGGAAAACACTTGCGTTTCTTGTACCTGCTGTTGAGTTGCTCTATAATGTTCGATTCACTCCTCGTAATGGAACTGGCGTTATTGTCATTTGTCCTACACGAGAGCTAGCCATTCAGGTTAAGATTTTGAAACCTTGTTATTTTATGGTAACATTAAACCCCTGTTTACTGTCGTTACTGTCAGCATTAGCCTTCTTGAAGACTGTCTTAACTTTATATATAGGAGAGGCTAATCATCTGTCTTAGGGTAACTTCTATTAATAAGACACTTATATGAATGACAACTTCTTGTGGTTAAACATGATGAATGTTTTGGGGGCTGTTTTATGGTTTAAATATTGGTAATTCTTACGGTATTGATGGTTGCTCTTCTTTTCTTATGGCATGATGCAATCTGCAATTCTAACAGTGATATACGGGAACAAGGAAAATCTTAATATGAATGACTTTTTGTTTTCTTTCTCTCTCCCTTCTCGAGTTTAGCAATTTAATCATTACTAAGCAGTGAAACCTTCAAACATTTCAGACTCATGCTGTAGCGAAGGATCTTATGAAATATCACTCTCAGACTCTTGGGCTGGTTATTGGTGGATCAGCCAGAAGAGGAGAAGCAGAGCGGATTGTTAAGGGAGTAAACTTGTTAGTGGCCACTCCTGGTCGGCTCCTTGACCATCTCCAAAATACAAAAAGATTCATTTATAAAAACTTGAAGGTAGAATTTAAATTTCTAAACCTCGTCCGTAGTCATTCTTTGTTCGGCTAATATGGTAGTTTGTAATTTGTATGGTCATTTGATTTATAAGTTTGTTTTGTGTGTGGTATGATTGTTCATTACCTATTCAAGACAGTATGTTAACCGGATTACACAGTTTGTGGGTTGATTGTTCATTACGTATTTGAGACTGTATTTTAACTGGATGTAATTACACTGAATACTTTGTATTTTGATGAAGTTACTTTAATTATTTAGAAATCTCTTGAGTGTACTAATTTCATTAGGTGCAACAGAAAGGTAAAAAACTGGACATCGCCATACTACTTGTTTATTGATCTTTAGCTTATATTACCTTTTGCTAAGGTTGTGGCATATACCTGATAAACTTATTGGATATTACC
This sequence comes from Corchorus capsularis, assembly GCA_001974805.1. NCBI lineage: Eukaryota > Viridiplantae > Streptophyta > Magnoliopsida > Malvales > Malvaceae > Corchorus > Corchorus capsularis. Next base: position 25,885 of record AWWV01015633.1, on the reverse strand, counting down.
TTGATTGAATTGTACTTTTGCAATTCACAGATTGACCCTTTGTGTGTGTGTGTGTCTGTATAATGATCAAATCTGATGATAGACCAACTTGTGTGTGCATCAATAACTGAATGAGCAAGTTGTGACCTTTGTTTTCATCATGATTTACGACACTTGTTGTTTGAAGAAGAATAACAGTACTTATTTGATTATACCTCTCTGGTTTATGGCTTTATGCACTGAAGAAGAATAACAGTAATTATAGAATTTGATTGTACCTCTGGTTTAAGTTTATATATTTATGCAGTGTACTCTTAGAATCAATGTTTTATACAATAGGTGCAAGTGCTACTATTGAATTATTATTTTTATCAACTCTGAAACCTGTTTATTAATGCCATAAGTTTTTCTCTAGTTTATTAGACTGAAAGATATACATTATTTGAAATTTAATTATCCAAAAATTCTGTAAATTCGCAGTGTCTCATGATTGATGAAGCTGATAGGATATTGGAAGCAAATTTTGAGGATGAAATGAGGCAAATTATCAAGCATCTTCCTAAGGTGAATCTTTTAGTCTTTTAATCTTTTATGTTGATTAGAGTGTAATGGGGGAATTAGAATTTTGGGTTATGTCAGTTACTCCATCTCTGACTTACAGAAATGTTATTGATGGTCACCAAAATTAGTGGCAATAACATTCTTTATTCAGCTCATAAAGTTATTATAATGCCTATAGATTGGACATTAAAATATCTTCTGGAGTAGTGTATTGCTAGGATTTACATGCTTAGCCCTCTGAAGGGCTAGGTTCAGTTGGACAACTAACTTACGAGCATATGGGGAATTGTGCCATGTTGACCTTTTGTTTTCCCCTTCTTCCCAAATTTTCATGTGTCCTTATTTAAAGAGAAATCTACTTCTTTTGTAATAGATGTGATCAGGACAAAGTACTGATCCGGTATCAAGCTTCTAAAATGGCAGTCTGTGTTTGGATATTTATATTTGTTTGTATGATGATGTCATTATTTTCTCGCATGTGTTTTTTTTGAAAATTAAGTTGAGGTAACCAGAGTAATTAGTTTGATCTTCTTTAGTAATTTGTGCAAAGCATTTTTATGATCTATGTACAGTACTCTTTGAATTACTTTGCAAAAGGGTGATGTTTATCTGGTTTATCAGACTTTGCTTTCTGGAAATGTTAGTGATGCTTGAAATGCACTTCCTCTTGCTTTTCCAGTAGAAGCTATATGCTTATGTAGCGTTTTGCAGTTGCGGAAGCTGTAGATTTTGTAACTTCTAATGTTTTTTGTGGCCTACTAAAATTTCCTACTTGATGTGCAGCAAAACAGGCAAACTGCTCTATTTTCAGCTACACAGACTAAGAAGGTTTGTCTTTGTCCTTCACTCTCATGTTCATTGACTATTATCCCCATGATTTAATGTTCATTGGTAATCATGTGTAGGTCATCATTCTTCAGAAAACATATTGGCAAGATGATTTTCTCTTGCATGGAAACTATGTTTTCATACATGTGAACACTTATTGGCTTTCCCCTAATTTGCAGGTTGAGGACCTTGCTCGCTTGTCGTTTCAAACAACTCCTATATATATTGATGTAGATGATGGGAGGAAGAAGGTAGGCACGTGGTAGGAATGTTTGTAGATGCATTGTCAAGTATACTATCCAGTTATCTTCTGACTTGATAAGATAATGCATTGTAGGTCACCAATGAAGGGCTGCAGCAAGGATATTGTGTTGTGCATAGTTCCAAGAGATTTGTCCTTTTGTATTCATTCTTGAAGAGGAACCTGTCCAAGAAAGTGATGGTCTTTTTCTCTTCATGCAATTCCGTCAAGTTTCATGCTGAACTTCTCAGATATATTCATGTGGATTGCTTTGATATCCATGGAAAGCAGAAGCAGCAAAAGCGCACCACTACATTCTTTGACTTTTGCAAAGCAGAAAAAGGCATTTTGCTTTGCACTGATGTTGCTGCTCGTGGACTTGATATTCCTGCTGTGGTACATTTCTGCTTTTTACTAGGTTGCTATGGTGGTATTGCCGTTTTATGGTTTTATGTTGATATTTTCTGCTCATTGTTGAAACAGTGGGATTTAGTATATTTGTGGTCTACGTGCAGACATTCTTAATATACAATTCATTACTATCTTGTGCAAAATCTGGAAATTCACGCTAATAAGAAAAGGATGATAATATTTTCCAGTCAAGTCAATAAACTATTTGTTGATCAGTTTAAGATTGCAGAGTCCTTGAACAGGTTGATAGTTGCACTAAAAGGGATATAGGTGATAAAAAGGGTGAACCTGGCTTCAGCTTTGAAGTCCATCTGCATGAATGTTATGGTTAATTAATTGACATAATCCAAAAGAAAGAGTTGAAATAATTGGAAGATGTTGCAATAATGGTTTTCTCATGGAATCACTTTGACTGCAATTTTTGATTCTCCATTCTGTTTTTGTAGGATTGGATTTTGCAATATGATCCTCCCGATGAACCGAAGGTTTGTGCTATAATTGTATTTGTAATTCATTTTTCCTTATTTTTGTATCTTGCTATTTTTTCATTTATTGAGTAAAACATGTGGCCTGGAAATGTTTGTTTTCAGGAATATATTCATAGGGTTGGTCGAACTGCCCGTGGGGAAGGTGCGAAGGGAAATGCTCTTCTTTTCCTCATCCCAGAAGAACTGCAATTTCTTCGCTATCTGAAGGTCATTATTTTCTTTTTCTAGGAGAGAGAAAGGGGCAGTTGTCAATAGAATTTACAAGCAACTAAACGTTTAGCCTCTAAAATGGGAGCATCACCTGTGTACTTTTGGTGCATGGGTAAAAGGATGTTTCTAGGACTTAAATGCTATTGCGAGGGGTTGGAGTAATAAGAAGAGGGTTTGAAATAGTTGTTTCTCAGTTGAATAACAGCAATTTTGATTTGTGTTTTGATTCTCTATTTTTAATACAGGCAGCAAAAGTTCCAGTTAAGGAATATGAGTTTGATCAGAAAAAGCTTGCGAATGTGCAGTCTCATCTGGTAAGCTCTTGTTTCATTTTTCACAATAATATATCTTGCATAACAGAGTTTGAAGGAGCTCAGAGTGTCTACTTGGAATGATGCAGGAGAAGTTGGTGGCAAACAACTATTATCTAAACAAGTCAGCGAAAGATGCATATCGATCCTACATTTTAGCATACAATTCACACTCAATGAAAGATATTTTTAATGTGCACCGACTTGATCTGCAGGTATAGTGTTTCTTCTGACATCTTAAATCTGGATCTCATTTCTGCACGCATGTGATTTATTAGAATCTCTAATGGACCATTACGTGGTGATAGAACATCTTGACTCTGAAATTATCCTTGGTGATTGTAATTGATTGATTTAAGTGTATTAAGCTGACCTAGAAATTGAAATTGTATTTGAGCAGGCTGTTGCTGCTTCCTTCTGCTTTTCATGTCCTCCAAAGGTTAATCTTAACATAGACAGCAATGCATCCAAATTTAGAAAGAAAATGCGTAAAGTTGAAAGGGCAAAGAATAATTTTAGTGAAAGCAACCCGTATGGGAGGCAGAAAAGTGAAGATGATACACGTCAATTTACAAGGTATTAGCTAAAGCACCATTCAGAGGCTATTTGTAAGTGTTAGTTATTAGCAGAAGCTGTGTTGGTGAATCCGCTGCATGGGATCTGCAACAATTTTGCATCTGTACCATTTTTCCTTGAAAAAGAGTGTGGGTCAGCTCAAATTGAATGTAGCGTTATTAATTTAATTTAATTAGCTTGTGTGTGCGTCCTGTAACTTGAACATATAGATTCTTGGTGTTTTTTTTTTTCTTTTAAATGAATCAACAATTTACTTAAAAGTATATGTAATTGTCATTGTTGCTTTAATTATTTCATCATTCTCTCAAGCAAAAATGGTTCCCACTCTCAAAATCTGATGATATATTATATTTTGTGGCATCTGCTCTGTTTTAAATGTGTTCTTCATAGCAATTCGTGTTTAGCTTAGGTTTTGATGGATTTCAAGAGATTTTAGAGTCACAGTTAAGAGTGTTTTCGATCCTATATGATGAGGGGAAAAAAAGGAAAGAGTTGCTCAGAAAATAGACATAAATAGAAGCTTAAAGTATATATATAAGAATTAAGATTGAACACAAACCAACTATATAAAACACAAGAAATCTTCTAAGCAATAAGAGTAGAAAAGGTCTCATAAATCATGAGTTCTAGTATTCACATAATAATCAAAATGATTAAAGAAAGAAAGCAAACTAGATTACTAAGAGCTGGCAAAATGCAAATTATGAGAATTAGGAGCTAAAGCTAACAAGTGCTGCTAGCCAAAACAAAAGCTGATAGAAGCAGCAGCACAATGGTTGATGAAGTAACAGCAGGAACCTCAACAGCAGCATTCTTGTTGGTGTCTGGTGAATTGTTGGTGTTGTTCTGGTTTGGAGATTGGGGTGGAAGAGACTCTGTTTCCAACACTTTGATGATCATCTTCTGCCCTTTTTGGCAGTGCCCTGTTACCCCACTCATGAAATAGAACAGCCCAGGTCGGTCCAATCTGAAAACTGTGTCACCATTGTTGGAGAAGAATTCTGGATGAGACTGCGCCTGGCACTTGTCATACTCGGCTTCAGTCACCACCAAAACCGAGTCTTTCTTGTACATAAAACCTGGATATTGATTTATTAATTGTATAAATCCATGAACAATGAAGCTAATTAACAGGGAAAGCAAAGCAGCACAAAAACATTAACAAATTTCTGGAAAAGAGTAGAAAGAAAAACTTACGGATAGTGTCATTAACCTTGAACCTGTTGCTTGATGCCCACTTGTTGTACATTTGATTGTCACTACTATGCTTTGGGACAATCCAACCATCATCTCCATTAACGTCATATTCAGCACCAATGGCAATGTGAAAGTTGATCATGGAAGAGAAGAGGAATACTGAGACAAGGAAAACCTTGGTGAAAGCAGAAGCCATTTTTGTTCCAAGTTTTTTAGCAAGTCTCTCTGGGGTTCTGGGGTTTATGGAATGAGGGTAACTTGCACTTGGGATAGGCTTAAAAAGAAGTGGAAAAACTAGAAAGTCATTATTCAGTTAGTTACCTCAGGAGAAAAATATGGGGACAGAGCAAGTGGAGATAGTGGATTTTGTTGGCGGTTAATCCCAGCAAAAAAAATCTTTGACTTGGTATAACATAATCCCAATTTTCCAATGTTGAGGTCAGCATTGATAACGTTTCAAAATGTATTGTTTCCAAGTTTTATGCAAAGGTGGCACGATTTTGATCATTATCAATTATATTTATAGCAGAGACAAAGGCTTCATAAGCAAGGAAAACTTGACTGAATAAGAAAAGCAGAGAAAAGAAAGAAATTGCTGAGCAGTCTTTTGTTTTTTTTTTTTTGAGTGTTAGTCTTTTGTTGGCTTTAAGCTTAAGATCAAACTACATTAATTTTCTTACACATTTAGTATTTCATTTTTGTTATATAAGAATTGATACAAAACAAAACCCCGTCAATTTTTGAGCATGAAAACCTGTTCTAAGTGTAGTACTATAAAACTATGGATTTTCTCTGCATTAATTAATTGTCTTCTTGTCAACAAGCTTTAACTCCATCTGGAACTGGAACATCAAGACTTGAAGATGTGAGCATTTCAGGTTGATAACATAGATTTGAATTGTTCCAAGCTCTGAACCGGCGCCCCATTTTCTTATAAAACCTTTCTGAGAACTCAAGCTTCCCTGTCAGATTGTTTCCATTAATGTAAAGAGCACCAAGGTTAGGCAGATCCGTTGCAAGCTTTGGAGATGGGTTTCCTGACAGATTGTTATCATTAAGTCCCAAATATCTTAACCTTTTCATTTCTGTCATGGATTCTGGTATTTCACCTATCAAACCCAAATTGGAAAGATCCAAAATTTCCAAATTCTGCAAGTTTCCCCATTGGATTCCCATGAGGTCACCCCCAAGAGGGTTGTTAGACAGGACCGTCTCTTTTAAGGAACCCATTTCTTCAAGTGACTGAATCAACCCACCTGAGAACTTGTTTCGCCCAAGGTCCAAAAGACTCACTTTCTTCAGGTTTCCAATTCCCTTTGGTAGTTCTCCTTGTAAATTATTGCTGCTTAAGTCCAGCTTTAGGAGGGAAGTGAAGTTAGCCCCAAAACTCAATGGCAACGACCCTGATAGATTATTCCTGCTTAAGTCCAGTATTAGTAGCTTAGTTAACCCTCCAAAACTTGCTGGAATTTGACCGCTGAAATGGTTTCCTGAAAGTGCAAGTTGCTTCAAATTCACCAAGCTGCCAAATTCTATCGGCAATTCTCCTGTTAATCCATTTTCAAGTAGCACAAGTGATTGAAGCTGTTTGAGGCTGCCAAATGAAGTAGGAATTGTACCTACAAGACCCCGATTGGATCGAAACTCTAAGGTCTCTAAGGTGTTTGAGAATCTTTCCCAGTTTGAGGAGGGAATTCTGATGGGGCTATTTCTAGGTGAGGAAAAGCAATTGAAGAAAGAGAGTGATCTTAAATGAGTAAGCTCAAAGAGGTGATCTGTAAACATGGCAGCTTGGCTACAGTTGAGAGAGTTGTCAAAAACTTCACCAAAGTTTAAGACGGTGACATGCCAAAATCCATCAAAAAGATCACAGTAAACTCCCTGCACTCAAATATTTGTTCAAATAGAAACCTTAGATTAAAATAAGATTGAGGAAAAACGCATGATCTAGCTAATTAATTTTGTAGATATAGATAAATTATATGTATGAGTTGAATATATATACAGCATCTAGGAAACAATATGTATATAACATTTAAAGTGATATATGTATGTTTGAAATGAACCTGGATAGGTGTCCATCCACAAGGGTCTGGATAGAGATCAGAGCCATTCCACCAGTTGCCCACAAATCCTTGAATGGCAGAATATAAGGCCTCTTGCTCTTTCTTCTCCATTGCTGCTATAGAATAATCCAACTGCTCTTCTTCACATTTGCACACAACAAGGATAAACAGGACAAGATAACTCTTACTCATTGTCATCACAATGGGATTTTTCATCATGGCTATAGCTTTACTACTATAAATAAAACTAATCAAGGCAAAGGACTTGAAAGATGAAAAATTGGTGAATAACAATATGAAACAAACTTGAAACCGGGGTAAGGATTAAGGAACAATTAAAACAATATTGCAGACAGAATTTTACAGATCAGTCGGGTTATTGTCAGTTTTTAAATATAAAACCTATCTCTCTCAATGTATAAAGGAAAGAAAAAAAAGAGGAAAAAAACGTTTTGGTATATAAATGTGCTTTAATTAATTACTCGTATCCAAAAGAAAATCAAGCTGCAAAAATGTAGGTTAAAGAAAAGACAAGGGCAAGAAAAGTTTGAGGAGCATTTGCCCTGCACCAAGTACATTAAGCACTGCCTTTGGAGCCTAAAAAGCTGAACTAAATCATCGAAATAATAACAATGGTCTCAGCCTTTTAAGTTGAAAAAGCAAGTGGAAGAGAAACCTAGAATGGCGAAAGGCAATAAAAACCCTTTAATTGACCTTTTTGTGCCATACTGCTAACTGCTATGTAAGCTAAAGCTTATATAGCTAGTCTTTTTGCGCCTCCATCTGCTTTTGTGGCTAATGACGCTACCTGCAGTTTTACCATTAACCAAAAAATTAAATGCGCTTTCTAAAAGAAGGATTTCAAAAGGCTCTTCATTGCTATTATTAGCGTTTTTCCTGGGATTTCTCACATTTTTAGGTAATTAAATGTATATTTTTTTGAATAAATTGATCGTACATTCATAGTGAATTAATTACTTTAATAATAATTACTAACAAAAATATTTCATAAATGAAAATTGAACAACTAATTAACTTTGCAATGTACTTCACTCCATTTTTTTATAAAAAATTATCAGGATTTGAATTATAATCATCGGAAACATTCTATCTTGCATTTTTTTGACGGAAAATTATTAAGATTTGAATTATGATCATGGGAAACATTCTTTCTTGCAATTGATAGCAAAGAGTGTCTTTACTAGCACATTATGGTTTCAACATATTGGAGAAAAATTAAGGGGGTATGTAAAAGATTGGAAAGCCGGCAATTCAATAAAGATTTTGAATTATTTGGTCTTATTGCAACTTAGAGAGGTATGGTGTTAAATTGTAGCGTCGCAGGTATAGCGGGGACCATGCATTTGAGTAGCATGCATGCATGCATGCATTAATGGCCTGCTTGCCTCGACAAAGTTAATTATAAGTCTAAGCATAGAGCTACTGTCTTCGTCGTCTTTGGTAAGTTAGACATACGTTAGGCCGCTCTATCCATATTTTCTACGGTTAGAAGAAAGGAAAAATGTTAATAAAAGATTATGTAATCTCTTCAACTGATTTAGCTTCTAATACAAGGAATAGGTGAAGCGACATATAGTGATATTGGAGGAGAAGACAAAAAATAATTATGAATTTCTTATTATTAACAACTCAAATTTTTAAGAGAAATTTAAAAGTTGTTGATGTCAAACTTGTCATGGTCCAACTTCGAGAGTAGTAGCTCTGAGTGGCCTGTAGGAGAGAGAATTGTGAGAGGAGGGACCCTTAGTGTGCCTCAAGTCAAATAGGGATCCTCTACTGTGTGAGAGCTTGAGAGCTCAAGTGAGAGTCAGAGTTGGAGAGCAGGGGCAGTCCTTGTGTATGTATGAGGGGGCCATGACCCCCCAAAAAATGAAAAATTTCCTAGTAGCATATATAGTTCTATATCTTTCACTTGACAATTTTCAATTTGGCCCCCAAAAATCAAATTTTACATAGATTAATTTATATTAGCTCCCTCAAACTTAATTATGAACCAAGATCCGCCCCTATTGGAGAGTGTGATTGTGTGAGGTAATGAGGATTATGAATGAGACCATACCTTGGTTATTTACCTTATATATATATATATATATATATATATATATATTATGAGGCATTGGTTCTTGGTGGACTTCTTGGTAACAAAAATTAAATCAGAATTGGGCATGATTTATCTTTGTTCAACAAAAGTAATTTTTTGATTTAATCTTTGTTTCCTCCTAATTTTTGTATCTACATCGTTATCGTGAACTTCCTAAACTTAGTAATATGTTTTTGTTTTCTTAAGAAAAGAAGTCTCAATCATTAATTTATTTATACTTGGATTTTGGCTACAGAAATGAGATATAGTATCAAGTCATTGTCATCATTTTTAATGTCTAACTGTCTTAGTTTATATAATAATTAGGGCAACAAAACCGGCATTTTAGTACTGTAATTGAGGCTAGCTGCAGCCTGCAGGCCGCTCATAAATACTGATGAATATAGGTGCATATGGTTGGCCGCAAGATAGGCAACCTTTTGCAGCATGCACGTTATTTTATATCTCACCCGCTTTCAATTGTTTAGCTTGGCAAAGAAAAATTAGTACTGACATCGTCGATGCCAATTCAATTTATTTATTTTTAGTAGTAGATATTGAATATGAGTAGTTAAAGTTAGTGGTCTTCCTCTTTCACCTTTTCTATTTTTTCTTGTTTTGTTCTATTTTCGCTCTTCCTCCTTGGTTATTACTGTCAAGCGGCGGAGGGTTTTTTTTTTATTTTTTTTTATAATTTCGAATCTTGTTTTTTATTTAGTTTTAGAATAAAGTCCCACATATCTGTTAATCTGTTTGGGTTTTTAGTCTTCAGATCTTTAGATCTTGAATGTTTCAATCTCCAGATCTTTGGATCTTGGATGTTTGAGAATAAAGTCCCACATATCTGTTAATCTGTTTGGGTTTTTAGTCTTCAGATCTTTAGATCTTGAATGTTTCAATCTCCAGATCTTTGGATCTTGGATGTTTGAGAATAAAGTCCCACATATCTGTTAATCTGTTTGGGTTTTTAGTCTTCAGATCTTTAGATCTTGAATGTTTCAGTCTCCAGATCTTTGGATCTTGGATGTTTGAGTTAGTTCAATATATCGAGTCAGTTTATTCAGTTTTGATGTCTTTTGAGTTTACAATAGATTAAGGATTTCACCATCATATTGATATGGGTTTTATTTGTGGTTTTCGGATCACTCACCTTTCTGTTGTTGGTGAAAGCTCAAAGAAGCGAAAACGAAGAGGTGTCGCGCATGCTAGAAACTCCAATTCAAAGAATTCATATCATGATGACAAATCCAGATCAAGACGATGATGAAATTCAATCTATTGTAATTTATGTTATGAACTATGTAATTTCATTTTCATGAATGAAAATTACATTTTCTTAAAAAAAAAAATAGTTAAAGTCATTCCTAAATTCAATTACTTAGGCTGCGTTTAGTAGAGCGGTGCGGTGACACTGTTTAACAACTGTACAGATGAGATTACACTGTACAGATTAGATTAGGTACTGTACAGATGAGATTATTAGAGCAGCAATTGAAACGGAGTTTACACTTAAACTCCGTTTGGACCCAAAACGGTGGTGAAACGGTCAAACGGTGGTGAAACAGTCAAACGGTAGTGAAACGGTGTACTAAACATACCCTTAAATTTGATATAGAACGGATTCATCCAATAGATAAAGTAAATGGGTGAGCTCGAGTAGAGAAAGCAGTTAGGCCGAATCCAATATTGTTGGTTTGGGGCCTAGTTGGAATAAGATTTTTGGGTACATATATCATACTCCCTCTATTCTTATTTATATGTCATTACTTTGGTCAAATAATTTCAACTTTGACCATTATTTTAAAGAAAAATATGTAGAACTAAAATTTCAAAAAATATACTTTGAAAAGCTTGTGTTCCAAAGTTTATGAGTATTATTTTAAAATTTTATTTTGGATTATATATTTTTTTTAAAAATGGTCAAAGTTGAAATTGTTTGACCAAAATGATGACATATAAAAAGGAACATAGGAAGTACATGATAAGGGAAAAGTCTTTAAGGGGACAGAGGTCTCAAAGTTGATATCTTTTACGAGAAAATGTAGAATTCTAAAATTTATAATTAATTGCGTTCAAAACATATCATCGTAACAATTTTTTTTATTTGAAATTGTTAGGATTCTAAAATTTTATAATTAATTGCGTTCAAAACATATTATCGTAACATTTTTTTTTTGAAATTGTTAGGAATTGAACCCTAGTCACTTAATATATACTCCTTCCCTTCCTTTTTAATTGTTCATTTTTGGTCAAACAACTTCAACTTTGGCCATTAGTTAAAAGAAAAATATGTATAACTAAAATTTCAAAAAATATACTTTGAAAAACTTGTGTTCTAAAAGCTTATGAGTATTATTTTAAAATTTTATTTTGATTTATATATTTTTTAAAGAAAATAGTCAAAATTGAAGTTGTTTGACCAAAAATGAATAATTAAAAAGGGATGGAGGGAGTATATATTTAATGTTTTATATGTGTATCCTTTTCTAGGTAGTATATATTTTTTTTGGTTGAATGAGGTAGTATATATTTGAATCATTATGCGTATTATCTATACTATATATAAAAGTACGAGTTTTGTAAAACTTTTGAATCGTTTATTATACCCTTATTTTTGGCTTAATGAGCAAAAAGACCCCTGAACTTACACCGAACCGTCAAATAAGCCCCTAAACTTTTATTTCGGCCAAATAAGCCCCTGAACTCTTAAAAAAAGCCAAATAAGCCCTGTTCCCAAGGCTAAATGCTTAAATAAGGACTAAACGTTTTAAGATTTTCTCAAACAAGGATCAAAATACACAATTCTAACAAATTAGAACACATACTTAGCAAATTTTTACAAAGTAGGGAATCATTAAATGAAAACCAATGCTTCCCATGCATACACATTAAATTTGATAAAAAATGATATTATCATGTTAATTAAAAATCAAACCCTATTAATCAAAATAAATTCATTAAACGTAATATGATATAAAATTATCATGTGCTTTTCAATTTATATATATCTCACACACTAGTATTAACTTATATTGTATCCAATTTGTAAAAAAATATTAAGTATGTTTTCTAATTTGTTGAAATTGTGTATTTTGATCCTTATTTGAGAAAATCTTGAAACGTTTAGTCCTTATTTGAGCATTTAGCCTTGGCAATAGGGCTTATTTAGCCTTTTTTTAAGAGTTCAGGGGCTTATTTGGCCGAAATAAAAGTTTAAGGGCTTATTTGACGGTTCGGTGTAAGTTCAGGGGTCTTTTTGCTCATTAAGTCCCTTATTTTTTGAATATATTTCTTAAATGCCATTGTTTAAATTTTTATAGATTTAGTCAACTAAAAACTCTATTTTTATTTAATTAAATCTAATATCCTTATAACTATTTTATTTTTACCATTTTGCTATTTTACTTTTATAGTTTTACTCAACTAAAAACTCTATTTTTATTTAATTAAATCTAATATCCTTATACCTATTTTATTTTTACCATATTACTAATATGATTAAAAAACTTAAATATATTAGAAATTTAAAATATATTTCTTAAATGACATTGTTTAAATTTTACAGTTTTTTGTTAGAAATAAACTTTTACAGTTATTCTACTAAAACCTCTATTTTTATTTAATTAAATTTAATATTTTATTTAATATTTTATTTTACCATTTTAATTTTAATAAATTGGAGACATTTTGATAGTTTTAGACCCATTTCAATTTTATAATATAAACTAAGAAAAGTATTATTAGCAAGTTTAATTAAAAGTTAAAATAAGTTATCTAATCATTAATTATTCATATTTTTTAAAACTGATTAAGTTAAAATTTATTGAAAATTTAATTATTGTGATCGATCTTTTTCTATTTTTGAGTGTGTATTGGTATGTAGTTTAATGTATTGGAGTATATGACAAGAATTTAAACTTAAAAAAAAGTAACATGCAATTATTTCCTTTGACTTATAAGGTTAGATGAGTCAATTGGGCGGGTTAGACGAATTTCGAGTTCGGGTCATCAGGGTTTAGCTCAAATGAGTCAGGTAATTTTCTCAGGTCATTTGGATTTCGGCTCATCTAGGTTCAGGTCATTCGGGTCTCGGGTCTGCTGCGTCTAGGGTCAGGCGGGTTCGGATTTTGGCCTCAGGTCACTCGGGTTTTGGGTTTTTCGGCTCTAGGACTCGGATCAATTGGGCCAGCCTTGATATTTTTAATGCTTAATTCTGAAATTTATTTAATATGTTTATTATTCGATTTATTTTGCAATCGACTACCGATGAAGTTTAACAAACTGCATATACGGGGTTAAAGAGTTGACATGTGTCTTTTTATATATTAATTTTGAATATTAAATACATAATTAATTATGAAGTGGGGGTATGTGTTCAAATAAATATTGGTTATATAATATCCAAATTTATGTTCTTTCATTGCATCAATTAAAATTATAAAATAATTAATAATATAAGTATCCATAAAAATGAAAATAAAATTACAACCCGTATCGGTGAGATTATTAGTACGGTAGTAAAACCTAATAGAAAAAATGTCAAGAAATTACTAATTAATTATTATTATTTATTCATTACATAAAAAAATAAATTACTAATTATAAATTTATCATAAATTATTCATATGACTGATTTAATACTTATATTCATTTAATGAAGTTTAGCAAATTTAATAAAATTATAACAATAATATAAATTTTATTGAATAAATGATAATTTAGAATGGTTAAAATTATAACAATTTGGATTTTATTGAATAAAAAATTATTTTAGTTTATAACATTCTTGGATCATTCGGGTTACGGTTTTGTCGAGTTTGAATCGAACAGGTTTGGATCGTTTACTTTTTCTGGTCAAATCAGGTTCGGTCAGTTGGATGGGTTATCGAGTTTAGATCAAGTTTTGACCGCATTACTTATAATTAATTTAAAAATGATTAATTTTTTTAATTTAAATATAATGGATAACGTGCAACGGACGTGAAAGTGAAAACTAGTTTCTATAAAGAACCTAACAAAATTTGAATGTTAGATACAATTTCTATGAATAATATTTTAAAAGAAAAGTCACGCTAGGTTTTTCAGAATTGAGTGGTCAAAATAATCAATTTCATAAAAAAAATAAATGACCAAATTGGTACTTTTCATAATTGAATTATGCCAAAACATAAATTCACAAAAATTAAATGAGTAAACTTGTAATTTATTTATCTAATAATGATAAATTGATCCATTATAATTATCTTCAGGAAATCTAAATTAGTCTAGGACATTTTTTTTAAGGAAAGTCTAGGACATATTAATCTAGACTTGCCTATGATATTAAACTTTATAGAACCCATGTGATTCACCTATATTCCAAGGGTGAGACCCTGAGAGGTACTCAAGTCAACAAGTCCCGGTATTGTTGATTAATAAATGGCGCAAGTCTTGGTGAAAACTAGACCTGTTCAAGGGTTGGGCTATTCGTCCAAGTCTAAAGGCCCGCCCGAAAAATACGAGGGTTTCAACATAAATTTTGAATTCGAGAAACGGACCTTGGACAAAGAAATAGGATCCGATTAAAAAAAGGGCCGAGCCTTGGTTTTGGTGTTTTAGGCCGAGCCAGACCCAACCCGACCCATATTATATATAAATAATAGAATATAATTAAATAAGTATATTTATAATAAAATTGAATAATTTATATGTATATATTAATTAGAACTTTTAAACTTTATTCAAATTTAATCTTTTTATCACAATTCTTTGATTTAATTTGTTATTAGATTTTATATAAATTTTAATTTTTAAATTTTATTTTTTATTAAAAAAATTTAATTATTATTTTATTTTAAAAAATAAATATGGACGGGCTTGTGCGGGGCTTGAACATGTGTTTAAAAATATGAGCGTGCCTTGGACAAAAATTGAGACCCGATCTTCGGGTCGAGCCGAACTTGGGTAAGCATATATTGTACAATTATTAAGCAAAAGCCCGATCCGACCCGGCCCAAGAGCACCTCTAGTGAAAACTGAATAGGTTTAGCAATTAGCCTTCTATGATTTTGAAACTAAGATAAAAATAAATAAATAAATATATCCTTTTGCCCCGCAAGCCAGCTTGCGCCCTTTTTTTTTTTTTTTTAAGTTTAGCTCTAATTTCATTAAGTTTAGGCCCAAATTAAAATTTTATTGTTATTTTAAAGGTAAATTTAAGGATGCGGCGGTGAGGATAACTGCGAAATTTTCACTATCCAAAACCGAAACCGTTTAACTATCTATTATCCAAATCCGCTTAAAAACCGCTTAAAATTTTAGACCTAATAACCAAATCCGCACCGAAACCGTTTAACAATATCCAAATCCACACCGCAAAACCAATTATGAAGCGGCTATCTGTCTAAAAACTGAATCCGAATCCAAAACTACCAAATTAGCCCAATTTTATGTTTTAAACGGATTTTATACGGTTTTTATGCGGATATCCGCTATCCAAAATCACTAGTAGATTATAATCGGTTTTTATGCGGATATTCGCTATCCAAGACCCTAAAATCGAAATTGCTCTAAAACCGAAGCGGATAGTGCTTCAACTATCCAAAACCGCTTCATAACCGTTTAGTAAACAGTTTTAAACGGGTCGAATATCCGCAAAAAACCGCACCACTGCCATCCCTAGGTGTATGATTTTAGAAATAAAATATATAACTAATTCACTAAGTTTAGTCCAAATTAAAATTAAAATTTTATTTTAAGAATTAGAAAAAATAAAATTTGTAAATATTGTATTGGGACCAGTAAAGTGATAATATGCGGTCAAACATGTGATTGACACGTTGCGAAGGAGCATTGTGTTGAACAAAATGAAAGGGCGTGTAGCAAAGTTCCTAGAAAAAATATTTACATAGTAATTCTTGAAGGTTTTGCATTATATTTCTTCTAAGTGAGTGATGGTCCTCAGAATTAGATCCGTCACTAAAAATATGTGACATATTAACATCAACTTTTTATTCTAAAACCCTATCACAGTTAATGTCATAAATTTTAGAACTTACCTAAATTTTGAATTTTTATTTAGAGCTAAACTTTATAAACGTGTGACCAAACCTTAGTTACATCTTGATTTTGTGACGACTCTCATAGAATCGAACCCGTCGTATCATTTCTTTATTCAAATTTGGTTCAAGCAAAGGTTTCAAAAAAAAAAAATTTTTGGTACCGAACAAATGTTTCAATCGATCCCAGTCCAACTAACATTTAACCTGGGCTCTTACCCCAATCATGTTCAAGTTATTCAAAATTCATTCCATATATGTAAGTGATCGATCGCTGCCAAATGATATATAAGGATCTTGAAAAATTGAAATACATATGCTTTTCCAGTTGTCCCTACCTATTGTACACGTGAGATTAGATTGAAATCAGGCTTGAAAATTTGGTGCATCAGCATTTTTGACAAATAGGATATGCAATCAGACCGAAACATGAAAAATATATATAGTCTGTCACACTATAGATAAAAATCATAACACAAAATAATACTTCTGAGACATGAAATAGTCAAAATCATCCAGACATCTATGTTTCCAAAGCCACGATTCGAAAAAATAAATGCAAGAAAATGACATTGTATGTACAAGTATATGCTCCATATATAGCCAGTTTTTGACAAAAAGAAGAAAATATCAAACAAAAGTGAAACAGAAAAACCTCGTCTATGTATGGTGTGGAAATATCTTCAGGCATATGCAAATTTATATTACAGGGGAGCTTGCAGGATCATGTCTTGCGTCACCTGATCAACAGCACCGTGGAATCTACATTAACCAAACTTTCTGTTGAATCTTTTCTTTTTATCTCACTATGGCTTTGATGTTTCAATAAATCAATCAGGATAACACCCATGAGATGGTCTAGTTGGTCTAGTCAACAATTACACTGCATTATGTCTCGTCTCACCTCTGTATAAGCCATATTAGACACTCCTTCCAATTCATCAACTTCCAACAGACTGTTCGACCTCACTAACAAAATCATAGCTCTTTTTAAGTATAATGGAGTATCATCAAATACTATCATTATTATCCCCTCCAAGATGTAAAAGGTTGTCTTTCCAATGAAATTAGTTACTATTAAAGAGGAAGATAGCTGTACTATTATCGAACTGCAAAGGTGGAGAGACTAGAAGCGAATTCCAATTCCATGTAAAAGCCTATGTACTTGGATGCACAGTTTAGGGGTTCGTCTTATTTTGAATATAATAGTCAGGAATCTTCATCTTACATCTCTTCAAAACCTCCTCACGGATTTCTGGAGAAAATTCCTTCAAGAGGTCTGATATGGCTAATTTGTGCTTCTTCTTTAGCTCATCTAGCTCCATTTGCTGCTTTACTAACAGAGACTCGAGTCTCTCAGCTATTACCTTCAATCCTTTCGTATCATTCACTAGCTCTTTTGATGAACATGTTCCAATACCATCATGCAGATTTTTCCCAGCTGCACTCAACTGCATGTCAGCTACTCTGTTACTATCTTTCCACCGACTATCGTCATTTCTACCACTGTAAACTGTGAACTTATTTTCCAGTCGTTCAAGGGAAGTACCCAAGTTTATGTTTCCTCCACTTTCACAGCTTTCTTGAGCTTGTTCATCATGTTCAGCCAACAAATCCGCCTGAGAAGCCAAGTTTGAACTGGCAGCTGTGGGTGGAGAGATTCCACCACTTGCTTTGGGTGAGTCAGACCAGTATCTTCGACCTGATGGCAATCTCTCCAGTGAAAGCCTACCTGGAGATGAGTTTGTCTCATGAGCCGATGGAGATCCATCACCTTTATATTCAGAGATACAGTTAATAGAATTTCCCACTTCTCCAAAACCATCTCTAGGAGATACTTCTGCAGTCCAATCAGGCATATGGGACCGGATTTCATTCTCAATCATTTCACAAATTGTTGGAACATCTTGATCAGTAAGATCCAACTCTTCAACCATTTCACCAGCAACAGAAGTCGCTGTATCTGCTTCAATATCGAATGGGAAGTGGATGTTGCGAATATGACCTAGGACGAAGTCAAAATTTTTCAGTTTTATAAAAGAAAGCAATTATGAATGCTAAGAAATGGAATATTTTCCGGGGATGAATGGGAAAGAACTGTGAAGAAGAAGCAAACATGAGAGAGAGAGAGAGAGACCTGTGGAATCTGATATCCTTAGTTTCAGAAATATTGTGTTGAGGTCTTTTCTCTGACCATGCACTTTGACATCTACACTCGTTTCAAATTGAAGGGTACTTCTCCTGAAATCAGTCTGATCAGAACTATTATCTGCATTTATCATGTGAAAATGTGAGGCCAGAATACTTAAAAGCATTCAAGCTACAAAAAGGCTCCTCAATTCTACCTGAACTGGGGGTCTTAGGTCGTAAAGAACGACCTACACTGTCATCCTCGTCAAATCGTAGAAATGGATCCCCTAAAAGTTCCTTAGCAGACAATCGTTCAGAGACTTTAGCAATGCATTTTTCTATAAATAACTTAACTCCGGGGTCAGTCACTTTTGCCAATGATGCTGGCTTTATTCCCTGCTCAAGGAAGCAAAGAGCCATAAAATCAAGAAGCATTATATTGCTTTATCCACAAATGGATTTAATAAATGGATACACCTCTTCTTACATTAAATACAAGTGCCAATCAATTATTCATTTTTCAAGCTAACAATTCCACAATAGCAAAATTTGAAATTATATCTAAAAATTTGATTACAGAAATTTTGGCTCGATTCAACCCAGAATATTGACCATACAAGTTGATAATGACAGATTGACAGGTCTGAGATTTATCAGCTCTCATGATCTTTTCAATAAACTTAATCAGAAGGATAGATTATAAAGCAGGGCATAGGCTGTGGCTCAAAAGCATACATTTATTTGGCATAGAGCCTAGTCATAATTGTTGAGATAAAGCATGGACAAAAGTGAGGTTTAAGCCCATATAATTCAGTTAGATCTCTACTACCTGACTTTAGGAATATTGCATTAACCAAACACGATTGGAATAGTTGGAAATCGTATGAAAGCCAACATGCTGAAAGGTATGGCTTCAATATGTCAGACAATTCCCTTAAATGGGTGTTGGGGTTTAAGTGGCTCCAACTATGGGAATGCTCTAGAAGTAATAATATGCCTACCTTCTCAAGGGGACTGTGGCAATAAAAAAAAAAGAAGAAGAAATGAACTGAGTGAATCAAAGGATTGAAGTGTGGAGGGAGATCAGCTTTGGGAAGACGAATCAGATGGTTCCATCAAAGAGAAAAAGTAAACATCATGGTTGTTAATTAGCTCTAGGTGAAAAAATTTTACACCTTCCTTATTGTGGTATCAAACCCATACTGCCTAAACTCTGAGTTACCGAAACTCAGTTCTGATAGCTTGCATGTTGAATAGCCTAGGATGAGTTAACCAATGTAAAGCGAAATGCAAATATAATCAATGCGCCAAAGCAGGAACCCTCTGAACTTGATGAGAAAAGAAATTCAAGAAGCTTCAGGAAATAATATGATTTAGAGAAGACCTAATGATTCGAACAAAATTAATTCTTCAGTTCAATAAATCTAGCAAAAAGTATTTTTCCCTCTTTTAAGGGAATGCAACCAAATTTCTTTTTTCTTTAGAATATCTGCACTTTCTTTAGAAAGTGTATTTAGGCTTTCAATCTAGCCAAAATAGTTGCAATGCTAAAAGGGTAGGTCATCTGAAGGCATGCCTAGTTTAGTCCAATGAACACAAGTGAGGTCTAAATTTCAATTCCTCTGCTTTGCAACAGATAAGGCTTAACTTCTAGACATAACAGACTAATATTCTAGGGAAGTCACCATTTTTCAGGCACCTGCTAATGCATCATGGCTGAACTTCTCCAACAAACAGTGTACTCATGAATCACAAGAAATCAGCACAAGGTAATAAGCAAGGCACAGAGTAGAGAAGTGGCCAATCCATAAACAGTAAAAATAGGAAAGATCACAAATGCCTTACCGAGGTCACTTTCTTGTATATTTGAGCTGCATTGGTACATTCAATATATGGGTACTCAAAGGTCACTAACTCCAGCAAACACATGCCAAAAGCATAAATATCTACTAGCTCATTATACTCCTCTTCATAGAGTTCTGGTGCCATAAACTCTGGCGTACCTATATCACATTAAGAATAGCTATATTATTTGTATTCAAATCTGTAACAGTTAAAAATCAGGTATTATACAGCTAGACCCCTACCAATAACACTGTGAGCTGAACGAGCCTGGCGAAGAATAGCAGCCAGCCCTAGATCCCCAATCTTCACCTCACCTTGGTTGCCATTGACAAAGATGTTATCACATTTCAGATCCCTGTGAATCACTGGGGGGTCATGACTATGAAGATACTGAAGACCCTCCAAGATCTGCCTAGACCATTTCTTCAATGCCCTCAAATCAACATGCTTATGCTTCTTTCGGTACCTACACAAACAAACATAAAGTTTTCAATGAGACCAAAACAAAATAGAGAACTATAAACACATAGAAAAACAAATATCAGAATAGAAAAAAAGAACTCACTGCCGCAATGTTCCCGAAGTGAAAATCTCAGTGATGAAGTTGATATTCTCATTTTTTGTATCGACCCATGAATTATAAAATTTAATAATGTTCTTGTGCTTCAAAGTTTTAAGCAAATGAACTTCTGAATAAAGTCGCTCCAAATCTTCAGAATGACGCAATAGATCTGTGACCTTAACCTGATTCCATGCTACTTCTATACCTTCCAGTTCATCAAATGCTCTGTATCTATATTCCCAAAACTTGATCAAGGATTCAAAAAAAAAAAAAAGGTTTCTACTCACAAATTCAGCCTCAAAATGCATTAAAACATAAGCTAAAATAACTAAGAAAAGATAGCACATAAAAAGGATACACTTTTTTGAAAGCCCCTCTTCCTAAAACTTCCTTGTACTGCAATAAGAAAAGCAAAAACAAGACAAAAAAGTAATAACCCATGGTCACATACGTTAAAATTAACCCAGATACCAATCAACATCAAATATGTAACTTTGTTTAACTATGAAAAAACACAAACCAAAATAGAAAAAAGGAAATGAAACAGTGACACGACTAACCCGACCATAACGACCCGTAGGATCAATCTCCACGAACTCAGCATCGGAATCATCCTGTTCTTGTTCAGACGTCGAATCCTGCGGCATTCTTGTCTTTTCAAACACCTCCTAAGTCCCCAAAAACCCAAAAAAGGAACAAGGAAATTCAAAGCTTATTGAAAATTCCAATCCTTCCACTGCGCTTATATGATTAAATCCCAAACTCTTTATTGAAAAAAGAATTAAGAAAAACAGAAAAACCCAACTCACAGTTTAAAAAAAATATATTAAGAAAAAAAAGGAGAGAAAATTCAGGGAAGAAGGGGTGAGATTGGAGAGGGAGATGTTTCTTGAAAGCGAAGCGTTAAATGTGGTTCAGGGCATCAGCAAACCGACTGTGACTATCTGATTCTCTCTCACACATTATTTATTATTACTATTTTCGTTTTTTCCTTATTACTGCTTTGTAAATTTTAAGGAAATAAAATATATACATATACACTAAGAATTTGGAAAATAGAAATCTGATTTTGGCAAAAGGTCAAATTTGGGAGCACATGCAGAAGCGGGTCCCACATATTGGGTTCGAACTTCCACAGAGATTTTGCCATCTCATTCTCTGTCCCGCCAACATGCTGTTTCTAAATGCTACGTGGCACCTTCTTGATCGGTTTGGACTTTTGCGCGCGAACCACTTCTTGTTTTTATTGTTGTTTTTGTAACAAAATCAATACTACATACATAAAATCAAATCAAATCCAGAAACGAAAATTAAAATTAATTTTCGACTTTAATTATTTACACTTTTGATGAATGTCACAAAAAATAAATATCATAAACATAATCATAATCTTACAGTAATAATTTATTATTTTAAGAAATTCAAATAATTTCCTAATCTTTTGGAGTATGTAAGTACGGGCAATTTTGAAAGTGAAAGTGCAAAATTACACTAATGTCAAAGAATTTGGTAAGAAGAAAACTGAGGACAGTAGAATTCACGAAAAGCAAGCATGCATGGTCCTTATCAAATTGAACTCAAATTTGGAGATTTATTTTATTTTATAAGCATTTGAAAAGCAAAAAGGGAATCAATGATACGGAATTTTTTTTCTTTGAGTACAGCATTTTTTTATATAAAAAAAATCCTACACAAGTAATATTGGGGTTGCCCCTAGTTCAAGTTATTTGGAAATGAAGTATATTCCACAGTATATCAGTACATTCATTTAATTGGTAACTAGAACTTTCCGGCCGCGCTTCGCATGCCGCTGTTTTATTTTATAAAATCTTTTAAGAAAATTCAGTTAAGAAATCAAATTTTGTTTTGAAATGATAACAAAACAAAACAATAGAGTAAAATTGAAGTATGTTAAAGACAAGAGAATAGAGAGACAATAGAATATGAAGAAGAAGAAAATATGAAGAATGGGAGAAATTGTTCTCATTCATTTTATTCCATAACAAAGTAAGTGGTCTATTTATAGGCATATAGATACATCACCATAAATATAAGGGGATGAACTTAGCACATCTATACTATATATAAAAGTACGAGTTATGAGAAACTTTTGAATCGACTATTATACTCTTATTTTTCTAATTGAATCGACCATTATATCCTTATTATTCAAACATATTTTTTAAATGTCATTACTTAACTATTATAGTTTTATTTTACTAAAAACTCTATTTTTATTCAATTAAATCTAATATCTTTATAATCGCTTTATTTTTTTTTTACTATTTTTGTTTTCAAAATATACAGTTTTATTCTACTAAAAACACTATTTTCATTTAAATAAATTCAATATTTTATTATCTCAAAAAATTCAATATTTTATAATTATTTTATTTTACCATTCTAATTTAAAAAGTTATTATGATTGACATCTTACTATTTGATAGTTTATAATAATGTATTATGATTAAAATTTATTATTTCCCTAATGTGCAATTATTTTATTTGACTTATAATTGATTTTTTGCTTGATATATTGCTTGCTGTATAATTAAAAAAAATATCACATTCTTATAACTATATCATTTTTACCATTTTACTATTTTAATTAAAAAAACTTAGATGTATTAGAAAATTTTAAATATACTTTTATAGTTTTACTCAACTAAAAACTCTATTTTAATTTTTCTGTAAAAAAACTCTATTTTTATTTAATTAAATCTAATATCCTTATAACTATTTTGTTGTTATCATTTTACTATTTTAATTAAAAAACTTAGACATATTAGAATTTTTAAAATATATTCTTTGACAATTTTTTTAGAAATAAACTTTTACAATTATTCTACTAAAAACTCTATTTTTATTCGATTAAATTGAATATTTTTAATAAATATTTTATTTTTACCATTTTACTTTTAAAATATTGGAGATTTTTTTGGTAGTTATGGATCCATTTCAATTATAATATGAGCTGATAAAAGTATTATTATCAAGTTTAAAAGTTAAAATAAATTAGCTAATCATTAATTATTCAAATTTTTTTAAACAAATTAAGTTAAACATTTATTTAAAATCTAATTATTGTGATTCACTTTGTTTTTCTATTTTTGTAGTGTGTATTGGTATGTTAAATATGGTTCTAAGTCAAATGAATAAGGTAATTTTCTTGAGTCATTCGGGTTTCGACTCATCTAGGTTCAGGTCTACTAGGTTTAATTGGGTTAGGCGGATTCGAGTTTTGACCTTGGGTCAATCGGGTTCCGGATCATCCGGGTTTTGAATTTTTCAGGTTTAGATTAAGCTCAGTTTGGTCAGTTAAATTTATTTTTTTGCACCAAAAAAGCATAATTTTTTAATGTTTAATTCTTAATTTTATTTAATATATTTATTATTCGATTTTATTTTACAATCCACCATTGGTGAAGTTTAGCAAACTGCATATACAGTTTGTCGTGTCTGAATAGGTTGGGTCTGGGTCGTTTACTTTTTTTATCAAATCGGATTATGTCGGATTGGACGAGTTATCGGGTTTGGCTTAGATTTGCCAGCTCTACATATATAATTAATTCCAATCATTATTTTAATTTTCGTTTAATTTAAATACGAGTATCACGTGCAACGCACGTGGAAGTAAATACTAGTACTATATATAAAAGTACGAGTTTTGAAAAACTTTTGAATCGACCATTATATCCTTATTTTTTTGAATATATCTCTTAAATGTCCTTGTTTAAACGATTGTAGTTTTATTCTACTAAAAACTCTATTTTTATTCAATTATTAAATCTAATTTCTTTATAATTTATTTATTTTTACTATTTTACTATTTTTCAATAAAAACTGGATATATTAAAATTTTTAATATACAGTTTTATTCTACCAAAGACTCTATTTTCATTTAATTAAATTTAATATTTTATAATTATTTTATTTTTACCATTTTAATTTAAAAGGTTATTGTGATTGACATGTTCTATTCGATAATTTAATGTTTTATGATTAAAATATATTATTTCCCTAATGCGCAATTATTTTATTTGATTTATAATTAATTTTTTGCTAGACAAATGTAACCATTAATATGAGTTTAAATTTGCTATTTTATTTTGTTAATAATTTCTTTGTGAGGGATGATTTCTTTTGTTACTTTGATAGTAAAATTCAATGTATATACAAATGAGTAGGTCGGGTTGGATTTGGGTTCGGTTATCCGGGTTAGGTTAGTTTCGGGTTAAGAAAATTTTGGGTTATAAGAGTTCGGTTAATTTTCGGTTTTAGGTTGGGTTGGATTTGGATCGCTTTTCAATTATTTTCGGATTCGGGTTATTTAAATATATTAATCCTGATTCGGATAATTTCGGATTAATCTCTCGGATTGATCTGATTCAGAATGATTTAGGTTTGGGTCATTAAGGATTTGAGGTCGGGTCATATCATTTTCGGATTGAGCGAATTTTTTGGTCGAATCAGGTTGGATAAGGTTTGGCTTCAGGCAATCAAGTCGGATACCCGTATTTGAATGAAATTTTGCCAACTAATAAGCTTCTTTAGGATAAAATTATAAGTAGTATATTTAAGATTTTAATTTTAATTTAATTCAAACATATATTAGGTCACGTGCCACGTGCAAGACACGTGAAAGTAATGACTAGTAGATATATGTGTATGAATGAATCAAGTCATCAATCTTATCTATGCTTTAATTAGATTCGTGGACATACACAACATACATGTATATTCATAATAAATTAATTTATAATTAGTTGCTAATTTATTTTATATAGGAAAGGGGATGAATTTCTTTTAATTTTTTCAAACTAAATGAATACAAATATAATAAACAAAACATTTAAAAAATTAACTATTGACACTTGTCAAAGAAACCAAATGTCAAGTGGCTCTCAATGAGGGTCTTGCACATAAAATTAATAGTAAGTTTAATTATTTTATTTTAATATAATAATAGAATTTCCGTTTGGTTTTCTAAAATTGACCTGCCGTTAGTTTTGCTTCGACATTTGAGTTCAAACTTATAGAAATGACAGATGACTTTACTCCGTCGGCTTAATTTTTACTACCAACAAAGCAAAAAAAAGTATGAAACAAAATGGGAAATCTATAGATATTGGATTTGGAATTTGGTGATTGGTGACCCAAGGATCAAGGAATAAAAACTAGTGGAAAATTTAAATAATAAGTAAAAAAAAAAGAAACACATGATTTGAAAGTTGTTTATGTTAATGGAGTTGCAATCACGAGAGATGGGTAAGCTTCCAAGGGCTTCTTCCTCCAGCTAATCAGCCAACCATACATAAAGATGCAAAAAAAAAAAAANAAAA
>AWWV01015631.1:0-64369 GCA_001974805.1 Corchorus capsularis | reverse complement strand
TAGGTATGTAGGCTTAATGCCATCAGTAGGCTTGAATATTGAGAAGCATAATTCCCTTTTAATCAATTTTTTTCTAATCTTCTATGTAATCAAAAAAATGAGGATGAATGGAATAATTAGATATTAATTAGCTATTATTCCCTTTTAATCATATTGAATTTATTCATTATTAATTAACTATTAATTAGATATTAATTAGTTATTAATTAGATATTAATTAGTTATTAATTAGATATAGTATAATGGATGATTAAGGAGGGACTTTAAATTAATATGTTAGATGTGAGAAATTACCAAAATAGGGCGATAAGGTGGCACCAGGTTAAAAGTTGAAAGGGCTTGTTAGTAATTTCCATAGGGGACAAAAATAATATATAGTATATATATGCGATGCACTCTAGTATATTATAACAAAACAATAATAATTGGAAGTGAAATGACTAAAACATCAATCTAAAGGTTTGAATATATTGATTGAAGAACAAATAGGGAGGGGTATTTTGGTCATTTCATGCTTGGTTTTCTTGTAATTTGAGTTGATGACCAAGGTCATTATGGGAACTTTGGGAAAAAGATACCCTTAGTGGGTCCCATCTCCACCATCACAAATTTGTGGATTATTTATGAAATGGCCCATATATTTTTTTATTTTATGTTATTTAGTCCTTTACAAATCCATTTAACGCTTTAGGTATTTTTAATTTTTTTTATTTGTTTGATTAAGGTTATTTATGTATCTATTAAAAGGCAATTTCATGATTTACAACTGTTAAGGGTCAAATTGGGGATAGCCAAGCCCATTTAAACACAAAAATCCCAATATTTTTACCATGGCCAAAAATACAAAAAGTACCTATTTTATCACATTTTCACAAAATACCTCATCAAAGCCCACCACATTGACATTGGGCCATTAACACACAGTTATATAAAAAAAGGCCCAATGCATCTCACACACACACACTAAAAAGGTCCAAACAAGGCTCACGTTTCTCTTTCTCATCACAAGTAGCCCAACGGATCACAAATTAGAGCCCAAACTTATTACATAGCACATAGAACAAATCTTTCTCACGGCAGAGGAATCTCCATCACCACACGGCAGCAGAGGCATCTGCAGCACCACTCAGGGAAGCTAAAGATGACGCAGGGAAGATGCCGAGAAGGGAATATTGCCAAAGGGAGTAATATATACTGATAACAAATTATTTTCATATTTAATCACGGCATTAAAGCCTAATTACCACAACAAAGCACACTAACTATCTCTAATTTGCAGCACAACAACGTGGACCAAGCCCACGGCGGGAAAACATTTGAAGGAGTGGCTTGGCTGGCATAGGAAGATGGGAATTTGCCAAGGGCTTATTTTTGGAAACGACAACTTGCTTGCGAGTTGTTTTCATCTTCAAAGATAAGGTCATGGCAAGAAAGGGAAAGAATCCGCAGCAGTTGACTTGCTGCAAGGAATCTCAGTATGAAATCGACCTCGCACTCAAAAAGGCAAAATGATTCAAAAATGAGAAAAGTAGATTTACGTATAAGCTCGATTTGTAAGATGCTGCAGCAGAGAGAATCATGCCATGAAGGGTTCTGTACCGCAATGAGGGGCATATAAATAATCACGTAGCATACTTCATCTTCAACAATTCTAACTTTCAGAGCTTCATCTCACGTAGCAAAATACTTCCAAATTTCTTTCCTTTGATTTCTTTCCCTTTCAAAGTGGTTCCCATCTTCTTTCTTCAAGCCCACTTTTCAAAGTGTAATTCCCATTTGTTTGAATCAAATAAATTGCAATTTTTCCTTTCAATCATGTATTTCGGGTGGTGCTCTGTTTTGGTGATAAAAAAACAGAGGAGAACAGAGTCCACGTTCTCTTCTCCAAAATGCTTGTCCTGCGATAAACCCCTGTCCACCGCATAGTTCATCATCACCGCAACCTAACTTTCCTGAAACTCCCGCCGAGTTGTATTTCTCTTTCATCGCAGTATTTTTGCCGCTGCAACTTGTTTTCTTTTGAGCTCACTGCGGAATTTGTCTCTTAAACTTGGTTTCATTTTAGCTCATCACGGAAATAGTTTGTTTCTTATTTTCCTCTAAAAACCCCCATTTCTATTTGAGAAAAAGGGGTCGGCCCAAACCCTTGGAGCTGAGACCAGTCTAGCCCATTTGCCGCACAAAAGGCTCCCCACATTTAATGGCGACTCCACTGGGGAGCCGATGAAATACTGAAAGAGAGGAAAAAATTCCGCAACGAGCAGCAACTCGCTTGGGAAGTCAGAATATGGCTGCAGAATCTGTTGATGTCCCAGATGAACATGCCGAGTCTTCTACGGAATAGAAACAAAGAAATCTAGCGCCCGACGAGGAAGAACAGCCAAGTTCCTCGGCAGTGATTGTGAAACTTGCCCACGGAATTTACTAGAGCCAATTACTCATGTCAGCTGCAGTAGTTGTATGGTCATTAAAAAGGTGCCTACGTAGCAACAAACACGATGAGACACAGCAAAGCGGCACCATATAAAAAAAAAGGCTTACGGCAGTGGAAGCCTCAGCACATTATATATATATATATATATATATATATATAGAGACTAGCAGTGGTATCGTAGCAGAAACGACCATAGCAGTAAGCTCTATCAGCAGTGAGGAGAAGGCCTAGGCCATGGCGTTAATGGTTTAAAGAAAAATCCTCAACAAAAAAAAAATGAGGCGCAGCGGCAAAACCCTAGCCCGCCATCAAAACCAGCAACAAGTGGCAACCAAGGTGCCAGCTATGGTGGTCATGGCAAGAAGCGGCGTGCAGCTTGAGCCCAAGCCAAGCTCTACAACAACAACGGAGATTCAAAGCAGCGACGTCCCAACAAAAAAAAAGAAAGAAATTTGCAGAAACCCTAGCCCACCGCCGATGGGCTCAGGACGGGCAATCGAGGCCACCGCAGCAAGCAGCCGCGGCGGCGACTCAACCCCAAGCCGTGCAACCGCAACGGCAAGGAGACCAGCGATGGTGCTCCAACAAACAGCGGGAAAAGGAAAAAAAAACCCAAAAAAAAGGAGGGGAATGAGATGAGGTGCGATGGAAGAGAAGATAAAAAAGAGAAAATGATTACCCATCGAAGCTTTGAATTCTACGATCAAGCGGAGGAGAGTTCGATCAAATCAGAAGAGCGGATGAGAGAGATGAAGGAAAAGGCAGCAAAAAGAAAAAAAAAGCGTGAGAAAAAAAAGAATTAAAAGGAGATGAAGGGAATAAGGGAAATACGCTTACAGGAGATGGAGAGTTCTTTTTTAAAAAAAAAAGAAAAAAAAGAAGAAAAAAAGAAAAGAGAGAACAAGCAGTGGCCGCGACACAATATAAAAAAAAAGCTTTGGAAGTCGCGACACAATATTAAAAACAAAGTTGTCTTGCCGCACTAGAGAGACGCCTAGTGGGATAGACGCGGCAATGAAGCATGTGCATATTAGATGCGGCATCAGAAGCTCATGGCATTAGACATGACATGCGGTGCAACACAACACAATGAGATGCGGCGCACAACTTACTGCACGTGCTAGCACCCAATGCCAAAAGCTGCTGCGGCAAGCCATTGCAGCAACTCCAAACTGCCAAAACCCTGCACCTAGCCAAAATTGCCATAATTTCCGCAACTAGCCAAAGATGCCGCAGCAACCCAAAAATTGCAAAATTGCCACAAGTACCCAAAATTCCAAAATTTGCCGCAACTAGCCAAAATTACAAAAACCCCGTAACTAGCCAAAATTGTCGCAACTAGCCAAAATTGCAAGAATTCTGCAACAAGACAAAATCACCAAGGCACTGCAGTACATCCAAATTGTGCGAGGCCCTACAACCAAAGCAAAAAATAAAAAAATAAAATAAAAATCCTAACTGGCCACCTACAGTTGTGTTCAAATCAAGATTCCTTCACAAAGCAAGGTTTATGGCAGAAGCAAGTGATGCATGAACATTCAAAGAACTTGGCATTGTGGCAGTGGAAGCTTAATTTTGCACTTTTTAAAATTAAAGCCCTTTCATCATTCAACACCGGGGGCTACATTATCATCTTCAAATGAGATCCAACACTTGGGGGCTTCAAAACACATGTCAAAATTGAAGAGGTCGTTGATGACCATCAATGCAACACTTTACCGCAACACCCAATTGCTTATCTTTGTACAAGTCTTGTGGTTCAAGCTTTAAACCTCAATTTCCATTCCCAAGTTGATCAAAACTCTTATATGGTTCTCAAACATTATCACACAATGACCATGGCATGGACACCACATACAACACAGTCCATCGTATGGTCTTCCTTCGTATCGGTGATAGCAAACACATCATCACTGGGCAACAATTGCGGGGACACCACATACAACACAGTCCCTCCTATGATTCTTGCTCTACTTTCACATTGCGATTGTAGCCGAGGCAGTTCTCAAATCTGGCAGTCCTCCGCACAATCCTCAATACCGCTCATAGGACATGTATTATTCACACACAACATCCTGGCGGTACTCCACACAACACACTATAGGAGTGGCTCTCCTAGTTTATGGCAATTCCAACCAGCGGTGAGGTAGTTCCCACTACTTGGCAAACCTCCCTGGTTTCACTTCACCACTATGATTGCGGGCTATTTCTCGCACATCTCTTCACACCCAATTTGGCTCATCTCACAAAGCTCTTCATACTTTGAGCCATCTTACACACTTAACAAGTATCAAGATCAGACCTCGCCCATCTCGATCCTCTAATGCACTCACGTCAACACATCCTGCAAAGGAAAGAAACAATCTTGTCTCACACATATGTACTTATTGCAACATACAATGGTTAAACACGCCCTTCAGCCATCATTATAACATTATCTCATAAGCCGCTCCATGAAACTCATGGCAATAACATCAAGTCATCAACAAAGTGCTGCAATAAAGAAATGTTCACTACACATGAGTGGAAAAATTCTTGTCAACGAATACTATGGCAGCATAATGTTTCCAGAAGGCAATGCTCATGGCATAGAAGATTTGCTACCTACAACAGCGGCACATATGGCAGAGCTACTCACAAAAATGGGTGATCAAGCACAAAGCAGATCAATCATTTGCGAAGCTAATATCACAAAAGAAGGAAGTCAAGCTAGTATGGCAGTCAAAGTGTCCTTCAAAGAAATTCATAAAATAGAAGTGGTAATTTACCACTGCCACAACTGGAGGTCTTTGCTTCTCAACAAGTTATATCGCTCAGCGCAAAAAAAAAAAATCATAGGCACATCAACTGGCACAAAGAATCTATGGCAGCCAAAACAAAAACTCAATGGCAGTGTGTCGACATCAAGAAAAAAAATTTATGGCATTCATCTAAGCATCTTTATACATGTAGCTTATACAAAGAATTCATGGCATTCCAAACCATGGTGGTCTACAACTTCAAAGGAGGCATCATCATAAAAAAAAAATCCAGTCATCGTGTGGCAGTAGCAGAAAGTTGCGACATAGACAGAATTATGGCAAAAGCAAAGCTCTTTCAGAATCTTCCTTGGCGATAGCTATCACAGCAAAACTATTAGCCATTCTACCTTGAGAGTACATTGCTCTTCAAAAATCAAAATGGTTGGATGCTTCTCAAATCTATGGCAGCATCCTACTCCTCAACACTACCGACAATAGTATTCTGGATTCCTGACGTCCTCAGCTATTGCGGCAGTACTAGAATTCTCAATATCACAAGAGAAAGAACATACTTTGTGTCAAGCCTGCGGTAAGTCTTGATGACACTTTCATTAACACTGATCGAGCTCAAATTATGCATATTTTTATAGCTATTTTCTATATTTTTAGCCTCTTTTATGTGCATTTTACCCATATTTTGCAAGTATTTGTGTTTTTAGGTCTTGAAGACAAGAAAAGTGAAAACTTATTGTTTTTCACTCTTTTTGGAGCTATTTTGGTAACTTTTTACTCAAATATGGATTTAGCAATTTTGAGTATAGATTTGGAGATGTGAAGTTCGTGTTTGAAGATTATTTGAAGATATTTGAAGAATTGAAGACAATTGAAGAATTATTTCAAGAAGCAAGAATTGAAGATTTGGAGCTTATTTGCAAAGGATTGAAGCCAAGTCCAGAAGAAGCCCTGAAGTTGAGGATTTTTGGATTATTTATATGGGAATATACTCAGCCCATATAAACCTATAATTGGAGTTAAAATCCCAATTTATAGGCCTAATATCCAAAAGAATATCCAAATCCCGCAATAATCCCGCAGATTTGCGATATAAGTCCGGTTTCAGCGCATTCTTCGTAGAAAGGCCATAACTTTCTGCTCAGATGTCCGTTTTAGGCCCGTGAGTAGCCGTTGGAAAGCTAACTCCGAGCTCTACAACTTTCTTTTGAAGTGCAAAGCCCAGATCTGCCATATTCAAGCCCGAATATCAAGTCGAAGTTTCTGCATAAATCCAGAAAATTCCAAAATCCTATTTTGACTTGGATTCTACTCTAGGAAGGCTCTAGACCAAATTTGAAGATTACTCTAAGCCTAGAACGTCCTACCCTCTTTTCCTAAGTCTAATAGGAGTCTTTAGGTTATTCCTCCACTATAAATAGCCACCTCCTGTAACACAAATCACACATATACAATATACACAATTCTCTTTCATCTTTTTCTTAGAAAATATTCTAGTTTTCTTTCTCTAGTTTTAGGTCAAGGGTGCCGCACCCCTCTCTTTGCATAGAGAGGGGCGGCAACCCTAGGAGATTTCAAGAAGAGGATTTTGCCTTCAAGTTTTGTAAGTTTTCTTAAGCCTCTCATGGATTTATTCATGAGTAGCTAGACCCTTAATACTTCTAATCCTGTGGTGAATTCGATCAATTGATTATGGTGAGATTTCTATACTTATAATTTTGTGTTAAGTTCTTGATGATAGTAGGCAAAACTCTGTTTTATTTTATGATCTTGATAGTTATTGATTTGGATGGCCACCGATGAAGTAATTGGACGGATCTATGGCTAGATCAAGCTTAGAATTAATCACTCAAGTTTGATTGTTTGTAGCAAATCGGGTTTGTTTGATCGCAGCCTGATGGGTGTTTGTCTATCGGAGGGCGAGAAATTTCTCTTCGTATGGTTCTACTTTGTAGACATGTGTATAAAATTAACTATACTTAATGCTTTGTTCTCAAGCGATCTTTAAGCCCTAAGAAAGTAATCGATTGCTGAAGGAATAAAAGGGATAACTGCAGCTTTAATCGGCCTCTTATCTAATATACATGTTGGGAAACCTATACCAGTTGTCAGTCAAGAATAAGATGTTAAATTCACCTTTTAAATCAATGATCCATAGTTAATCTGATTGATTCATACCATCGGAGAAGAAGTATGCTTTTTAATTATTGTCTGCTTCATAATTGCTATAGATTTAGATTTAGATTTAATTTACTTTGCTTAGTCTTTAGTTTAATTGCTTTCTTTTTATTTGATAATTTTAAATCCCCTATTTTCTGTTTTAGAACGAATTTTTGGAAAAGATTTGTTCTTGGGAATAGAGTTCTTCACCCTTCTCTGTGGGATTGACCCCTACTTGCTCTATCTACTTTAGTTAGGTTTTGTGGGGATTATCTTATGATTGCTGACGACACGATCATAATTTTGGCGTCGTTGCTGGGGAAGGGAATTAAGAATAAATCCCAGAATAAATTGGCTCTAGAAATTTTTGTTTTCCGTTTTTTCTAAAAAAAAAAAATTGCGTCGAAAAAAAAAAATTGTGTCGAAAATTAATTTAGGGTTAGCGTTATAAAAAAAATCGTTTTCTAAAAAAAAAATTCTCTTATTTTCTGTATTTAATTTTTCATTTTGTTTAAGAACTTTTACTACTAATTTTTCTTTTGAGTTTTTGTTTTTCTAGAAAAAGATCCAATGGAGCAATCATGTACGTTAAGGGAGCTAAATTTCAATTGTAAAGTGCCGTCCCTCTGTATTGATTATTCAGCTTTGGATACATCATACAAACTGAATTCAGAAGTACTCAGCATGTTGCCAATTTTTCAAGGAGAATCTCATGAAAACCCTCATGAGCATCTACAAATTTTCTTCATCAAGTGTGCTCTACATACTCGGATGCCTGAAGAGGACGCCAAGCTTCGAACTTTTCCTTTAACATTAGAAGGAAAGGCCAAGAGCTGGTTCTTTAGTCTGCCATCGAAATCCATAAATTCTTGGAAAGAGATGAAGATAGTATTTTTAAACAAGTACTTTCCAGAAGCAAAGCGAGCGGATGTCAGAAGGAGAATCACTACTTGTCAACAATTACCTGACGAGAAGTGGCACCAATACTGGGAGAGGTACAACAAGATCTGCGCAAGCTGCCCATACCACAACCTAAGTGAAGCACTGTTGATTCAGAACTTTTATGATGGACTTCTTTATAAGGATCGTACTTATGTCGATGCTGCTAGTGGAGGAAGCTTTATACTCAAAACACTGGAGGAAGCAAGGAAGCTGCTCAACACCATGGCAGAAAACATATATCAATTCAGCACACCAGAAGTCGGCACAACAAGAGATTCAGAGATATCAGAACTTCGCAAGGAGTTAAAGGAAGTATCCAATCAATGTGCAATCATGACAAAGATGTTTATGCAACTTATGTCAGGACACTTGGCAAATCAAACAACCATGGGTGTAACCCAAGAAGGCTTGAATCATGCTAATTATGCAAAAGGAATGGGATCACAAGGGAATCAACCCTCTCTTATGCATTCACCATCACAACCAACAGATTCATTCCCCATACTTCAAGTGACGACTCCGGCATCAGTTGCTGTACCCAATGTGCGAGTGCCAAACATGGATATTCCAAACAAAAGCAAGACGATTTCAACCAAGAGCAAGAAAGATCAACCTTCTTCTCCACCAAAAGTTGATCAACCTCAATCAAAAGCTGACTGGATGGAAGAGATGCGAGCCAAATATGATCCACTACCGTTTCCTCAGAGGTTTGCGCCACAAAGGAAGACATGCAGTGAAGAAAGCCAATCTGATTCACTTCAAAAGAGGGAGGTAAATATTCCTTTAATTGCTGCGATTCAAGAAATTCCCAAGAAACAATGGAAACCAGTTGATTTGGTAGAAACTACACAAAGACATCAAGAGCCTATCGTAAAGGAAGTTGAAAGAGTGTCAAGTAAAACAATTAATGATTTGGAACCATATGAACTTGATTTGCAAGACTCCTTTCAATTTTTCTTCAATGATGATGATGATGAGCCATGCAAAGTCCAAGTCCCTGCTCTACCAACGGAAGATTCCAAGATTGTGCAAGAAGAATCAGAAGTATCACAAGAAGATATCAAGATGGACATCCCTCCACCTTCTCCTCCCAGCCTAGCCAAGCAAGAAGAAGAGCCTTCAGACGATGAGCAACCTGGACACCCTGAGCTGAATAAAACAAGTGCGCAAGATTTTGTTGATAACCAACTTTTGGAACATGAAGATCAAGATTTCTTAGGAATCGACAAGTTTCCTGCACAAGGATGCTTTGAAGAAATCAAACATGAAGAATGGATACCTAATGATCAATTCTTTTTGGAGGATAAGAAGATTTGCCAACATGAGGACACTTTCCAAAGGCGAGATGAGAACAATGCTAATTAAGAATGCCGAAAGCATCCATTGCATCAACCACTCACGGCAACAAAGATGGCATTGTCATTCCTAGCTATTCATGGAGTCGCCCTCAACAAAATTGGTGATTTCTTTCCTTATCTCTTCTTTTCACTTTCATATTTTTGTGCTCAAATTCTTCCTATATCATCATATTTGCTTTATGCTCTGACATGGTATGATCCACCCTAACAAAGGGAGATAAAGGAAAGTTTAGCCAAAGACATTAAAGAAAGGCGCTGCTTGGGAGGCAACCCAAGAATTTACTAACATTGTAATTTTCTTTTAGTTTTAGTTTTTCTTTTTCTTATTAGGATTTCAAATTAAGGAAACAAGTCAAACAATTGGAGCTTACATGCTGAACAATTGTCAAGGAAAACGAATGAAGGCCCAAAGAGAGGAGCAAAAGATGGAAGCCAACGCACCAAAGGAGTAAGTCAAAGGCCATGATCGAGCCCACCTAGCTAACTTGACCGGCCATGACCGGCTATGCCCAAGCCACACAAGCATGCTAGGTCGGCTGTAGCCTAGCAATCTGTGCGTGACAACTGGCCAATACAGGACATGTCTGCGCCAAAACCATGCATCTGCGTGGCCAAGACCGGTCATACCTGGCCATCCACGCACAAGACCCGGCCAGCTCCGCGCCAACTACTAGGCCACACCCGGGCACAACCGCGCCACCACCGGCCAAGCCCGTGCCGCACAAGCCAGCATACCCGGCTACAGCCGACCATCCACATCCCATGGCCGGACGACATCATCACTGCCGCGCCAGCCCGTGCACCGAGCCAGTCCTCTGCCGTACCACCTGCCCGGCCCTGCCAGGTCGCTACCGAGCCACCCGTGCCACAAGCCTAGCCATGCCTCGCCAATGCTGCTGCCGCCCGCGCCATGTTCGGCCATATCCGAGCCAAGGCCGGGCAAGCACGCATCAACCCAGGCCACAGCAAGGCATAGCCGCGCTCCTACTGCCTGGCCATGACCGGCCATCTCCGAGTCATCTCAAGCCATCACCGTGCCATCACCGGCCACCGGTCATGCATGCATTAGTCCATGCCGCAAAATAGAGAAGCTTTCTTTAACTCTATCTTTTTCTTTTCTTTGCATTGTTTTGCTTTGAATGATTATTGCTTTGATTGATTACCTATTCCTTGATTTGAATTAGTTGCTTGAATTTCTATGTTTTCTATGCTTTGATTTAGATGTTAATTATGACTCATATGCTATGAATGCTATGATTGATGCCTTGAATTGCTTGATTTGCTTGATTGGGTCGACACTTTCTTTGTGAGTTAAGTATTTCATTAGCACATCTATTTAGTCATCACACTTATGAGGGACACAACACACATATATGCTTAAATTCATGCATTGAGGACAATGTGTCTTTTAAGTGTGGGGGAGAGAGTCTAATAGAGAGTTTACATGCATAGAAATCCATGAATTTTTTTAAATTTTGAAAATTTTAAATTTTTCATGCATATATTAATTGATTGATTTGAAGGATGAATGATTAGAATTTTTAAGAATGTTTGATTCATTGATTGATTTATAGCATGATATCTTATTTCTTAGAATTAGGTATAATTGAAGTTTGTGATATGATCTTATTATTTATTGCTTCTATGATTGCCTATTTCTAGAATTTGTGTTTAATTTTTATTGAAATTACGATTATGAAAGTATGTTATGGATATGTCAAGAACAAGTGTGGGGGACTATCTATATAAGAAGGGTAGTTTAAAAAAATCTTTTCATAAAAAGAAGTGTTTTCATGCAAGAGGAAAAGAGATATATTCTGCCTTAAAAATTAAAAAAAAAAATCCATTGTTGTCACTCTTCTCTTTAAACAAAAGGAGTTAGTAACCCTTGGGAAGAGGATAAGAGGCATGGATCGGTAGAAATATTGTCCCTCTAGAGTGCTAGTAGCCTCAAAATAAAATAAAGGGCGTTAGTAACCCCTAATCATGAACACTTCGAGGTTAGTAACCTCACTTTTCTAAAAATTAATTACCCTTTGAAAAACTATTATAACCCATGCGAAATTCTTGATCTATATTTATGATATGCAATCCTTTGAGTAGTGGAGATAAAGATGAAGGCATAAGCTTATAGGAAGAAATAGTTATAGGTGTGATGAATGATAAGTTATTAGAGCTACTTTGATTATGGTTACTTAAGAATAAAGATGTTTGCTATTTCTTGATCTTTTGGATTGGATACTCTTAATATTCTATGATATTCTGATCTCATAAATTGAATTGATCTTGATATATGTATGTATTCAAAGTTTTTCAAAAGATTTGAACATAAGTGCATTAGCTTAGATTAGTGAGTCTTAATTTTAGTTTGTCTGCACTAGTTTGCTAGGGACTAGCAAAGATTTAGTGTGGGGGAAATATGATCGAGCTCAAATTATGCATATTTTTATAGCTATTTTTCTATATTTTTAGCCTCTTTTATGTGCATTTTACCCCTATTTTGCAAGTATTTGTGTTTTTAGGTCTTGAAGACAAGAAAAGTGAAAACTTATTGTTTTTCACTCTTTTTGGAGCTATTTTGGTGACTTTTTACTCAAATATGGATTTAGCAATTTTGAGTATAAATTTGGAGATGCGAAGTTCGTGTTTGAAGATTATTTGAAGATATTTTGAAGAATTGAAGACAATTGAAGAATTATTTCAAGAAGCAAGAATTGAAGATTTGGAGCTTATTTGCAAAGGATTGAAGCCAAGTCCAGAAGAAGCCCTGAAGTTGAGGATTTTGGATTATTTATATGGGAATATACTCAGCCCATATAAACCTATAATTGGAGTTAAAATCCCAATTTATAGTGTAGCAAAAAAAATCCCAATTTATAGGCCTAATATCCAAAAGAATATCCAAATCCCGCAATAATCCCGCAGATTTACGATATAAGCCCGGTTTCAGCGCAGTCTTCGTAGAAAGATGCCGCAGGGAAGATGCCGAGAAGGGAATACTGTCAAAGGGAGTAATATATACTGATGACAAATTATTTTCATATTTAATCACGGATTAAACCTAATTACCGCAACAAAGCACACTAACTATCTCTAATTTGCAGCACAACAACGTGGACCAAGCCCACGGCGGGAAAACATTTGAAGGAGTGGCTTGGCTGGCATAGGAAGATGGGAATCTGCCAAGGGCTTAATTTTGGAAAAGACAACTTGATTGGGAGTTGTTTTCATCTTCAAAGATAAGGTAATGGCAAGAAAGGGAAAGAATCCACAGCGGTTGACTTGCTGCAAGGAATCTCAGGATGAAATCGACCTCGCACTCAAAAAGGAAAAATGATTCAAAAATGAGAAAAGTAGATTTACGTATAAGCTCGATTTGTAAGATGCTGCGGCAGAGAAAATCATGCCATGAAGGGTTCCGTACCGCAATGAGGGGCATATAAATAATCACGTAGCATACTTCATCTTCAACAACTCTAACTTTCAGAGCTTCATCTCACGTAGCAAAATACTGCCAAATTTCTTTCCTTTGATTTCTTTCCCTTTCAAAGTGGTTCACATCTTCTTTCTTCAAGCCCACTTTTCAAAGTGTAATTCCCATTTGGTTGAATCAAATAAAGTGCAATTTTTCCTTTCAATCATGTATTTGGGGTGGTGCTCTGTTTTGGTGATAAAAAAACAGAGGAGAACAGAGTCCACGTTCTCTTCTCCAAAATGCTTGTCCTGCGATAAACCCCTGTCCACCGCATAGTTCATCATCATCGTAACCTAACTTTCCTGAAACTCCCGCCGAGTTGTATTTCTCTTTCATCGCAGTATTTTTGCCGCTGCAACTTGTTTTCTTTTGAGCTCACTGCGGAATTTGTCTCTTAAGCTTGGTTTCCTTTTAGCTCATCACGGAAATAGTTTGTTTCTTATTTTCCTCTAAAAACCCCATTTCTATTTGAGAAAAAGGGGTCGGCCCAAACCCTTAGAGCAGAGACCAGTGTAGCCCACTTGCCGCACAAAAGGCTCCCCACAACAACTTTCGTAAAGAACTCAAAAATCAATTTTTATGTTTCAATTCCAAAAAATGCTTCCGAAATTTGGTGATTTTAATTAACGGTCTATTTAATATCATATTATTTTCAGTCCACATGTCCGATTAATGTTATTGAAGTATCGGTTAAAAGGTTATTGTATCATCTACGACTTTCGTGAAGAACCCGAAAGCTAAATTTGATCCATGAGTTTCATTAACACTATGTTTGGGTTCAACTTTTTAAAGGAAAGGAAGGGAAATGAAAGGAAAGGGGAGTGAAGTTTTTTAAAGGAAAAGAAAGGATATAGGAATCTTTGTTTGGATTGTTAAAAATTAATTGGGGAGAGGGAAGAAAAAGGAATCACCATAATTTTTGTTTGGTTAAGCAGTGGAAAGGAATGTAAAGGATATAATATATTATAAATTACCAATAATAACCTTGGTTATTAAGTAGTAAAAAACCATAAATTCTACCAAGCATATGAGACAAAACAAAAAATAATAAAAGTCGAAAGCATACATGGGAAGAGAGAGACGGTGGTGGAAAAAATTTTCGGATGTTGGAAGCAAATAAAAGACTAGGTAGTTATAGTGTATAACTTTACATGTAACTTTGATATTTGTTAAAAACTACAAGGATATTTTACATATTTAACAAATTAAAAATTAAAATGAGTTTCCTTTCCCCTCAAAAAACCCCCAATTTGGAAGGAAAGCAAAATGGGGTATTAGAGGGGAAATGGTGGGATTCCAGTATCCTTCTCTTTTCTTTATAAAAATAAAAAACCTAATCCAAACAACGGGAGGGATGCCATTTTCCTCCTATTTCCTTTCCTTTCCCTCCCCCCACCCCAATCCAAACATAGTGTAAGAGTTCAGAAGAGAACTTTTATGTTTCAAAATCTCCGTCAACAAATATTTTCTTATTTTGATTATTTATCAGATGACTCTCATATTTTTATACTTTATACTATTTAGTCCTTTACTAATTTTATCTTAATCAATTTAACGCTTCAACTTTATTTATTTTTTGTTTTATTTGTCCGATCAAGGTGATTCAGGTGGTCTATTAAAAGGTGATTTCATAATCTCCAACTTTCATGAATGACTCAAAATTCAATTTTTATGTTTCAATTAAAAAAAATGCTTACAAAATTAGGTGGTTTCGATTACCGGTCTATTCAATACCATATAATTTTGGATCCACATGTCCGATTAAAGTTATTTAAGTGTCGGTTAAAAGGTTATTGTGTGATCTACGACTTTCATGAAGTATCCGAAAACTAAATTTGATCTACAGGTTTCATGAATGGTTCAAAAGGAAATTTGTATATTTCAAGGTATCTATCAACACACATTTTCTTATTTCGATTATTTAACAGATGATCCTCATACTTTTCTACTTATTACTACTTAGTCATTTACAAATTTTATCTTACTCGATTTAACACTTCAACTTTTGTTTTCTTTGTTCCATTTATCCAATTAAGGGATTTGGCTCCTCTCCGGTCTATAAAATGGACTGGAGAGGCCAGTCCATGGTAAGATGTTACCACGTGTCTATTTTTGGATCTAACGGTTATAAATTATAGTAACAATAAAAGTGCAAATCACACGATATCTACTCTGTCTCTATTGCACTGTTGAATCATCGTTTCTGTCTCTAACCCACCTTCTCTTCTTCTTTCGCATAGGCTGCTGAATTAATAATTAAAAAGAAACATATATATCTGATTTATTTAACGGACCAAAAAATCTTTAGTTTCTCTTCGATTATTTATGGCGACTAACTGACTATTGTTTTTCCTTTTTTTTTTTCTAAAATATTTTTAAAAGAACTCTTCTTTGAATTAATTTAATCTTCTGCCATTTTTTTTATATCATCATCTTTGTCTTTTGCTTTGTAATGTAAACTAAAGAACATTCTTGGGCTGGTAAGTTCCCTGGGTTCTTAAATTTCTCTCTTGATAATCTAATTGGTGGAGGTTTTAAAGTAATAGAAATGGCAGCAACACTTTTTGAGTTCTTAAGATTCATTTTGGTTCAGTTTATTAATAGACAGAAGAAATGGAAGCAAGTGCACAAAACATAGTGAGAGTCAAATTTTCCAAAACTTTTGAGATTCTCAAATCGCCTCCATAGATCAACAAATTTCCCCCATTATTTTTCATAGCAAAATGAGAGATATGAGTTATCAGTTGTTTCCAAAGATTCATTTAAATCTCCTGCAATAGAATTCAGTATTTAGTTTTTTTTTTTGGCCAAAGTATTTAGTTTTATTCATGAACGTTGGGTTTGGAAAAAGGACAGGTGGCAAAATCCCACCATAGACTGCCTCTCCAGTTCATTATATAGACCGGAGAGGAGCCAAATCCCCAATTAAGGAAATTCATGATGGAGTTAAAAGCTATTTTTTATGTTTCAATTTAAAAAAAAGGCTTCCGACATTTTGTGGTAATGATTTATTTAACATCATATAATTTTTTATCCATATCCATACATCTCGATTAACAGAGATTCACAAAAAATCTTTTATAAAATTTCTGACCCCGCAACGAAGCGCGGGTCTTATACCTAGTAAAAATAAAAATGCCTCCATTATAATATAAAATAATACAATTTGAAATTGGGGTTTGCTAAACACCGCCCCTCTTTTTTATAATTTTTGACACTTTCGTCCTTTGCTCCATTTTATAACATTTTCAAATCCTCTGAAATCTCCAAGCTAATTACTAACGTGAAACAAGCCGAGAATTCCGGAAATGGACAATATTGTGGGTTGAGGTAAAAAATCTTTTAAAATTTTTTTAATATTAATTAGTTTATGATTAGTTTTAATTAGTTAATTAAAATTACTTAGTTTATTAGTTTATGTTTAATTAATATCTAATTAGTTTATGATTAATTAGTATTTAATTAGTTTATGATTAAAATAAAGGAAAATGAATTTGAAGATTTGTTAGAAATGAAGTTTGAAAAAGTTGTTAGAAATGAAGTTTAGGGTTTGAAGGTTGAGAATTTGAAGAAGTTGTTAGAAAGTTCAAAATATGAACAAAGGATAAAAGTGTAAAAAAGGGGATGGTATTTAACAAAAAGGGGCGGTATTTAGCAATCACGTTTGAAATTTGTCAGCAAAAGAG
Source organism: Corchorus capsularis (assembly GCA_001974805.1). Classification (NCBI taxonomy): domain Eukaryota; kingdom Viridiplantae; phylum Streptophyta; class Magnoliopsida; order Malvales; family Malvaceae; genus Corchorus; species Corchorus capsularis. Next base: position 47,561 of record AWWV01015631.1, on the reverse strand, counting down.
TATATAAACAGCTTCACAGCAGCAACTTAATATATAGTTGTAAAAATAATATTCATGGAAATTCCAGCTGCACCTGTCAAAGTAACATAAGACCATTTCTTTCAGTTTTCCCTTATCCTTTGTTCTTCATCCAATCATTCCTGTTGGAGACTTCTTCTCTTCAACTTCCACTCATATATATATTTACACAGAAGAAATGATGGCTTTGCTTCAGGGGACCACACCATTTTTCTCTATATGTATTTTTATAATATTCTGCAATTTTCTCCATCCTTTTTTATGGTTCAACAACAAATTAGATAACCTACAGTCATCTTCATCTTAGTCCACAAGAAACTACATATCAATGTCAAGTAAATGCAAATACAAAAAAAAGGTTCACTCTGAAAGTGGGAAAATTCATGGTATCAGTTCATATATACCATAAAAAATTCTCAGGAAATGTTATATAATAACATATGTAAAGAAATTCCTTTTCATTTCCCTTCAAAATATATAAATATGAAAAATTGAAATGTAAAATCTCAAGTTTCACTTGTGAAAAATCATTCCAACTATGGAATCTTGAAATCTCAACTTAGTACTGTTTCTCCTATTCCCACTAAAAATTGCAGAAATAACTGTGAAAAGTTGAATGTTGCTTTGCCTGAACCTAATTGCTGAATACTATAGTTTGGACCAGATCTGCAGCAAACTGCAACCGTGTAGAAATAGGTTCCCTGAGAAACTTTCAGTAAGCCATAGTGCCATACCATTCCCTAGATTCCTTTCCTATATACACTTTATTATGAATAAAAGTTAAAAGCAAAATTAGCCCACTAATTACAAATTGTAATGTGTTTTATAACTTCTTTTTTTCTTGTGACAAATTATAAATGATCATGAAAGACCCACCTGGGGAAACCAAATTCATTTCACCCTTTGAAATTATGTTGATTTTGACCTTTTTTTAAATTTCACTTCATGTGCTGGGAACGTAGAAATCTAAACTCCAAATCTGGTGAAAAGAAAAGGGCCTTTTTTTTTTGTTCTTAATTTCAACACCTTTAACCATGCATAGGAGTAAGTAAATTAAAGTAAAGCAGAAACAAATCAAAACCCACCTAGGATTCAATAAAGTTGTCCTGTTAAGAAACAGAATAAAGTATGGTTAAAAAACAAAGGAAACAAAACAAAGCATATAAAAAAAAGAAAGATCGAGCCATCCAGGCAAGAGGAGGTGCAATATAAAAAGCTTTGTTCTTCACTCACTCTCACTCACTGCCATCTATTTGCCAGTTTGGAATTATTTTTTTAATTATCCATTAATGCTGCCAAGAACACCTCTCTGGCAGTTTCTGTATGACTCATTTCATTACATCTTGTGAACCCAAAGATCTCCCTCTCTCTCACACTCTCTCCTCTCCAACTCATTCTTCCTCATCTTGTTGCCTACAATTTCTTCACTTCATTTCAGCGTTGATCAAATTTTGCCAGATTAATTAATTTACCATGCAAGACCCAATTGGGATTCCTGCTTGTTTTTCATCAGGCGAGAAGCTAAGTGATGACCCAGCAGCAGTAACCAGGTCAGGCCAGAGTGTTTTCATGTCTGTTTACCGTACAAAAATTGCTGATCATTGTCGTTTGATAAGTGTTACATGGTGCAAGAATCTGTTACTTCATGGCCTTTCGGTATCAGTTGAAGGCCCCCAGGGGGAGAGTCAGTATACTTGTAAAGTTGAGCTGAAACCTTGGTATTTCTGGAGGAAACAAGGCTCCAAGCGCTTTACAGTGGATGGAAAAGCTGTGGATATCTTCTGGGACCTTAAGGCTGCTAAATTCAATGGGGAAACAGAGCCCGCTTCAGAATACTATGTTGCTGTTGTTTGTGATGAAGAAGTTGTTCTACTTCTTGGGGATCTTAAGAAAGATGCATATAGGAAAACTGGGTGTCGCCCTGCTCTTATTGATCCCATTTTGGTTTCAAGAAAAGAGCACATATTTGGGAAGAAGAAATTCTCCACAAGGTTTAAGTTCCATGAGAAAGGTAGGTTTCATGAGATCTCAATTGAGTGTAAGAACAGAAGTAGTACAAGCAGTGGCAACATGAGTAATATTATTCTGAATCCTTTAGGTGGGGTTGAGCCTGAAATGGAGATAAGGATTGATGGGCATTTGGTACTTCATGTCAAGCATCTGCAATGGAAATTCAGGGGAAATGAATCAATTTATGTCAACAAAACAAGAGTAGAAGTTTACTGGGATGTTCATGACTGGCTTTTCAGCCCTGGTTTAAGGCATGCCTTGTTCATATTAAAGCCTAATGTTCAATCCAACTCTTCCCTTTCATCCTTGTCAACATCTTCTTCCTCCCCACCATTTTCATCATCCTTGACATCCACACCATTGTCCTCTCAAACAGGAAGCAGCGGTTCACTAGAAGGGCTTAATCCTGGTGGTGGGTCATCCGAATTTTGCTTCTTTCTTTATGCCTGGAAGGTTGAATAATGACAGCAACATATTTGTTTACATCATTCATCAATCAATGCCATAAGAATTAATAAGGTTGTGAATTTTAGCAAAATGGGGCTTCAATCTTCCATGTTATGGGCCAGCATGGAGTGGGGAAGAATGCAGATTAGGAGAAGAAAGAAAGCATGGCTGGGGGCCCCAAGAGAGAGAGAGAGAGATACAGCTGGGATTCTACAAGTGGCTAGAATTGGACAAGGCAAGATTGAATCACTTACATAACCAATAATTTTCCCATATCTCTAGAGGCATCTGCCATCTCCAGCTGTTTTAAGAAATCATCCCATTTCTTTTTTATTTTCTTCTTTTTTCCTGATCTGGTCTAGATAAGTGAGCAAGTTCCTTTCAATCTTATTATGTATCAATATTTCTAAATTATATATATATATATATACATATATATATATATATACTACAAGGGAAAAAAAAATGTCGACAGTATTTTTCATGGGTTAGTGAATGTCTGTATCTAGCAGAACATTTGTGATGCTTGATGGGGCTGTCGATAAAAATCACTAACTGCAAGGACTTTTTGTGTGATTGTGCATTGCACGTGGATTATATAGTTCCATTCACTTAACTTTGAGTCTTTGAAGATTTCCCTTTTATTAAATCTTTCCTCTATGACTTGAAAGGGTTGTAACTTTGGTCATTAGTCACGATAGAATGTTGAACTCTTAATTTTAGTGATTAGAATTCGATTCTTACCAATCTTAAATAAACAAGTTGATATTTGGTTATACTCCATGGGTTTACCTCCAAATTCACCCCTCTCACTATTCATTCAAGATTCATGGGTAATACGGTCGTCTCACATGGTTATGAAATGCTTTCTTCAAGATGTGTGGGTTTATAAAAACTCATGCTAGTTTAATCAGTTCACAATCTTATGAAAAGGGATAAAAACTCATGCTAGTTTTTTTTTTGGCCAAGAGAAAGGTAAATTGTATTAAGAAATAAAAGGAAACAGTACAGTTCTGCTAGTTTAATCAGTTCACAATCTTATGAAAAGGGTCTATAAAGATTTTATAATCAAATTAACATGCACAAAATTTGAGAAATGTTTACACTTTTGCTCTCAATGACCTTATGTTGGGGCATCATTTGAGCTTAATAGCTCTCCCATTTTCGGACAAGATATTGTTTGAGCAATTTGATGGTGTAGAATTTCCCATAATCCTAATGGTGGATTTTGCAGAGAACAAAGAAGATATTGCATTATTTCCTAAAATCTTCTATGAGTGAGGCAAAAGATTTGATTGGGACATCTAAAAATTGCATTTTAAATAATATTAGCTAGTACTAGAATTTATCAATAGTTTTTGTGCAGTATCTTATTTTGTTTTTCTAACCAAATATATATGGCTTACATTTGACATGAGTAGTAATTTAATTATCATTTCATTTTGTTTTAAAGTAAAAAGAAAAAAAATAGGGTACTAGCATTGAGATTAAATTGATGATTTGATTCTCTGTTTTAAAAGCATCACATTCAACCCTTGAAAACAAAAAAATAGCACAATTATAGAAATGAAGTTGATTAAATATGTAGAAAACAAATAGTTGGAAGGTAAGTTTGTTAGGGAAAATTTATGGCAACAACATGGAAATGGTTTCAAAAAGGTGTGAAGTGGGACAATAATGAAGAAAGTTTGTAGTCAAGCAATCCATACCCTTAAACAGGATTAGAATAATCTATCAACAAATCATTAACAGAACCACTTTATTTTAATATATATATATATATATATTTTGGGGATTAAACAACAATAACACAATAAAAGTCTATTAAATTATCCATAATATCTTATTTCAATGTCAAACAAAAGCAAATTTGTTTCATGGGATATAGTATATGGAGTTTTGGTTTCAGTTCAAATTAATATCCATGGTGACAGATTAGCAATAACAATAATTTAATCGTATCTTCTTAAACTATATATACTAAAAAGGCTAAAATCTCAATTAGGACCCTAAACTTTGTCAAAAGGGTCAAATAAGTGCCCAAACTATGAAAAGGTCAAATTAGTGCCTGAACTTTTTGATTTGGGGCAATTCAGTCCAAAATGTTAGATTATAAGTCTTTAAATGTAAATAATCCAAAACATTTTGGACTGAAGTGACCCAAATCGAAAAGTTCAGGCACTAATTTGACATTTTCATAGTTTGAGCACTTATTTGACCATTTCGGCAAAGTTCAGGACCCTAATTGAGATTTTAGCCTACTAAAAAAAATCCTGGCAAAATTGAAAATTCAGAACCAGGTAAAGAGAAAGCGATTCTTTTAACAAGAGAAATCTGTAAAATCCAGACCAGAAGGAACAAATCTTGATTGTACTTGACAGAGGCAAAGGGAAGACAATAGTAGTTTTTGACAAGAACAAGATTGCCATTTGTCAACATCAATGGCTACAAAATACAGTAGATGGTACCAATGGCAAATGGTAATAGAAAAGCATTTGGCAGTATTATTATTATTGTCTTAATACAAATACAATAATCCAGGCATGTTGTTAATTATTAAGTTGGATTAACCTTATTGACTGCTTCAACATTTCTCCTTGGTGCATAACTTTGTTTCTGTTGCTACCATTCAAAAGAAAAAGAATGTCTTGCAGCCAACCAAAGAATACCTATGAAGAAGAATATGATTATATTTTTTTGGAAACTGACAGCTAAGAAAGAATAGTGTTTGACTTTGACTGCCAGCTTTGATATTGTAATTGGACCATTGGAATTATAGGTAAACTATGCTGAATTTACAAGATGCAGATAGATGAAGACATTTTTCACTTGGATCCAAGACCAAACCATTTTGCCAGGAAGAACTTATTCTTTCCGCGAGAGGCTTCAGGTGTTGCTGGGGGAGGTTTCGCCGGTGATGAACTAGGTTTTGCTGCAATGTTGAAATGGTTTTAATCTTTTGAAAGACATAAATATAGGACAAATAGAGAAGTATGAAAACTTTTTACCTGATTTTGGTGGAGTCTTATTGCCTTTTGCATTCCTTGAATCATTAGAATTCTTATCTGAAGTGTTTACTGAACCTTCATGACGAGAAACAGAGGTTGATTTCCTTGCTGGGAATGGGATCCTCTGCTCCATCTGCACTGCATTATATTCAAAACTACCTAAACTCACCAGAAAGAAGTGTCTGTCAGTCAGGACTTCGAAGTTCAAACACAGTGGAATATCTCAATTCTTAGATTCCAAAACTGGATACTATTATATATGTAATCTGCATAAGGTATAATTGGACTTGGACCAAACAGATTGCTCACCATGATCACTTGGAGGCTTCCCGTAGCTGTGTCGTAATGCTTCAAAGAATGCATTGTCCCTTTGATCTTGCATCACTAACAAGTAACAAAAAATCCCAAAAATTGGATATGGTTAATCCCATCTATATGAATGAACAAAATTCTGTCACTTGCTCATCAAAAATTCTTACATTGATCAAAAAGAGCATTTCTGTAATTGGGGGCTGAACCGACCAGCAGCAGCTGAACTGCCTCAGCATCTCTAGCCATAGACAGTTTAGCATATGCATTCAGATTTAGTGTGTCTAATAGAATGCCAGCAAGCTGTTATATATATAAAAAGAGTGAGAATTCCAGACCAAATTAAATTGCCAACTTAACAAATTTGTTCTGAAGAATAGTGAATGTAATTAATTACCAAAAGCTTTTTCAGCATTGGGGTCTGCAGGAGGTCATATGCATCTTCACAATAATTATCTGTCAGAATTGTACACTGAGATCCAACCTATTCAAAACACAAAAGTTGGATCATGGAGATTTCCATGGAAATAAGGTTTTCAACCATCCATGACTAAATTATACTAACCTCTCCATTTGTTCTGAGAACATCTTGCCCAACTACAAGGATACTTAACTGGCCAGACATTATCAGACTCTCCAGATCCACCTGATCCCAAACATTACCGCAAATTAAGGACATAAATAAACTATTATAACAAGTTGTTCAGAAACAAGAAATTTGAAATTACCTCATCAGCAAAGAGAAGTGAAGTAGCATCAAGGCCAACATGGTGAAAAAGCCAAGCTGCCTGCCTTTGCTTCCACATTTTGTCCCTTCTGACATTCATAACTGGCACAACAATGTACCCATGTCCATCACCTTCTCCTTTACTTTTCTTAGCCCTCTTCTCTAGTAGCCATGCATAACATATAGCTGCCACCATTGAACTTGTACCTACTTAACCCAAAACATTTATAAATTGATTCTGTTAATTAAATCTCTCACTAGATTGGAACCAACTTTCAGCATTTATAAGAAATATGCATGGTATGGTATCAATATTCAATACTTAACTGTTTGAAGGGTCAGAGAGGACAATCTTGGCCTTAGTATGAACTTGTCCATTCAAAATCATCTCAATCTTGGTTCTCTGCCCCTTTAAGAATCCATTAAGACTAATCTCCCGAGTTCCCTCCTCTTCCCTGCACCATCCATTTCCATTGCTCCTTGGTGCAGTTTTCTCCAAGGAACATGTAGACTTGGATATTGACCTCCTCTGAGCAGACTCCACCAACTTCCTCGGCGGTGAAAGAGGCCTATTCTCCCGAAAATTATAACACGTGTTGGACGAAATCGACCTCCTTTGAGCTGACTCGATGAGGTTCTTGGGAGGAGAAAGCGGCTGGTTATTGTCTTGCAATGGAGATTGAGTTTTGAAAGATCTTCGGGAGGGAATTGGACTTCCCGGTGCAGATGGTGGGGGGTCTACTTGGAAGCGTGATTTTCGGAAGGTTGATTGCCTAGGTGGCAAAAATGCCGCTGTTTGATCACCGGTTGGGGAGGGTGGTCCGCTTGAAGGCGGTGTTTGATTGGTGGGTTTGAGCATATTGGAGAACCAATTATGGACTGTCTCCGTAGGGGACAACATTTCTGTGGGAGAGTCAAGCGTGTCCAGAGTTTCTGATTTGTTGCGGCTGTGTTTTGCCGATTTTGACAGAATCTCTCCACCTAATCCTTCAACCGGCCTGTGCCTGTTGTTAATTAATGACATAAGAAACAATCTTATAATTTGATCAAGCAGATGATGTTAGGCCCTTAATTTAGTGCTAGAGGGCGGTGAATAGCGCATAGAACTTATGGAAGGGAAGGTTTGTTTTGTTATCATAAAATTAAAACTTAATTATGGAGTCAACATGCAGAGAAATTCTTGATTTGATTCAAATACGTACCTTCTAGCAGACCTGGAGAGGGGGTCACGCCGTTCAAGTGATGATGATGAAACCGATAACCTGCCTGGTTGAGCAGCGGCAAACCTAGCCGAACCAGAAAGGCGAGAAGGAGAGTGAGAGTCACAGCGGGCCGAAGAGGACGCAACCATGCGCTTAGCTTCTTCTAGCCATTCCTGAGTTAACTTGCTGCTATTGCTCCTTGTGCTAGAATCAAAATCTTCGTCCTCTTGATCCATCTCCTTTTTATCATTACTACTACCAGTTAAGTTATAATAAGGTTTCTTGTCGTTAGAGACAGTCCCAAAGAACATGTCGTTCATGAAATCAGTGAGGTCGGGGACGGGGACAGGATCGGCTTTGCGTCGATTTTCCAATGCTTTCTTCTGCAGGGAGGACTCTCTGCTGAGTCGCCTATCCATGGTGCAATGCATATTATTCCAATGCTAATGAAAAAGAGATGGGGATTTGATTCGACAAATAAAGGAAGGAAGAGAACAAGTAGTGTATTAAGTAGGTAATTAAATTAGTTACGTTGAAAATTACTAAAACGTTGGTAATATCATAGTAAAATGATATATCGAGGTGAGGACTTAGGGAATGGGACACAACACAAGATGAAGGAATGTTGGCCGGCGTTTCGGTTCATGTCTTTTTCTTGATGTTGTTGTTTGTAATTCTATGCCACACTTTTGTCTTTACTTTTGTGTTATCTAAGTGTCTCCAAGTTAATGGCCATGGCAAGCAAGCCAGCTTCCGGTTCTTAGCGTTTCCGATATTTCCGACTACTTAATCTAATAAAGCAATAACACTAGACTTCGTTTCCCCTCTGTAATTCAAGGAGGATTAAATTTATCTTTTTATTACCAATGGATACAATGATATAGATTATATTTCAACTACAAATTCCTGTGTCGGGGGGTCACATCTCGAACCACAAGGCTATTTACAACGTGGTACTGGTAGACGAGTGTTAGCAATTTAAGCCAATCCATTGTTTATGTGAAAAGTTCACATATGAGTACATTACGTATTAGCTAGACTCCATGTTATAAGAGTGGCTTATAACTCACGGACTCAAGAAATGGGACCTTGTAGCCCATCAAGACTTGAGATCGGTCTCCTAATTAGGCACAATCCCCCCCCCCCCTACCCCCCCCCCCTTTTTTTTTTTTTTGAATGCTTATAGAATAGAATGATCCATTGCTTTAATGGCTTTATTTGGGATATATACATAAAATGATCTTATAACCGACCAATTGGTTTTATTCTTTATAATCTAATTAATTTTCGTTCATTAATAGATTCTAGCTACCCTCTAAATTATTTGATACTGTGTACTATTTGATTAAATCAAATTGTACTGACAGTCTTTGCACGGTTTATCATACATAGCTCGATGGTATTGCATCTATCTTTGTCAATCCATTTTCCTTTTTAATTAAATTTCTAAGCTAAACTATATATATATTTTCCCTGAAATAACACATTATTATTATTATTATTATAATAATAATATAATAAAAAAATACTAATTTAACAGGAGAATAGATCGACCGGCAGCTTCATTCTTCATTCTGAATACATTCTAGCTGGCCAACTCTTCTTCTAATTAAGGCTGAGTGTGGTGAATGAATACTGAATACTGAATAGTTCGACTCCCCCAGAAAATAATGAAATGAAATAAGCATAATAACCTTTTATAAACACGACAAATTCTTGCATTACAGTACAATTCATTAAAATCAAAAAGCGATTTACTATATATATCTCATAACTTAATTTAACTAGTAGTATTCTATTCGAAACGCGTTTTTTTATAGCTGACGAACTGCTACATTTTCTTCACTTGTGTGGAAATTAAAATTTCAATGGTTTCTGTTATTAAAAAAAAAATTGCAATGGTTTTTTGTTCATCTTTATTAGTTAGGGGTTTTGGACACCACCATAGTTACAAATTACAATAAGACAAACCCAACACAAGGCCCAGCAGATTGTATGCATTTGTGTCAACCATGATGGGCTTCGTAGGGCTTATAGTTCCATGGCCCATTCGTTACAAATTGTATTGTGTGTGCCTTCTTTTATTGCACAGCCCAACATAGATTTGTCATTTGTGTGAGTTGTGTCTTTTTTTATTTCTCGATGAAGAGAAATTCCAAGGTATAAGAGTAAAAAAAAAAAAAAGGCTAATTGTTCAATTAAGGGCAAAATGTTTCTGGCTCGGCCTAATTTGGGGTACAACGTTTCAATTTGGTCTATTTGGGCACAACGTCGCATCAATTAGGGGCAAGCCGTCCAATTGGACGGAATGTGTATTGCACGTATCGCTTAGGCACGTTAAGGCATAGACAATTGCCATGTGTCCTATTATTTTTTAAATTTATTAATTTTTAAAGAAACTTATTTTTTTGAAAGGGAAATTAAATGGTTGCAAAAAAAAAGGGAAATTAAATGGATTTTTTTTTCTTTTTCCAGATATGAAAACGCTCCATTGTGATCAAATTATAAAAGGATTTTTTTTTCCGGATAATTATAAAAGGGTTTGGTGTTAATTTTTTTGTCTTCATATCTTATTTTTCTTCTTCTGTACAAACAAAAAAATCTCTCTCTCCTCTTCATCTTCTCTTACGTTTTTCTTCGATTTTTTCATGCCAGAATTTTACTTTGAAATTAAACAACAAAAATATTTATTCATTCTTTTCTCTTTTCGCTTTTTTTCTTTTTTTAATTTGTCCCATTGATTTTCACATTTATCCTCTGTTGCAACCTTCTTCCCCCCCGTTCTATCCTTGCCACCATAATTCAAGGTTCAATCTCTCTGTTTTCAATTTTTCATCACCTGGAATTATTTCTCTCTCCTCGTCTCTAACAACCTATGTTTGTGTTCCCCACAATCCCTCAATCCCTAACATCCTTTTTTTTTGGTCTTCCTCAAAAACAAATCACTATCATCGGCATTGCGCACTCTTCATGTATAAAAATTAGTCTCATTACACCAAGCTTTCTCCTTCTCCATTAATCTTCTTTGGTTTAGGGAGCATTTAAAATTTACGATTTGAAGCTGGAATGAGCACTGATTAGGATTCTAATCTTGCAGATTTGTTTGACAATGTAGTTTATGTAAGTTTTTGCTTTAGGATTTGTTATTGATTTTTGCTTTTGTTTTGTGTTTGTGATGTGTTTTGTTATGTTTATTATTGGTATAAAATCGATTTTGGGTGTTGGATTTTTACAAATTGTCTTGTATTATGAGTTATTTGTATGAGTATGTTATGGGTTTGTTATGGCTTCTGCAAATTCAGGAGTGTGTTCTTCGGTTAATTTGGGAATTAGGGTTTCTGCTTTCAAATGAAAGAGATGAGCGAATAAGGGCAAAACGTTTTCGAATTTTACAAATAAGGGCAAAAGTTTTTCGGGTTTTACAACACTTTTTCACCTTGAAGATGGTTTTAGGGTGGAGATAACCTTCAATTGCCCAAATCTTCCATTGTTAGCAGAAAAACCAAGCTTCAAAGATTTTTTTCTCTGGAAAGTTGTTTTCTGAAGTTGCAATTGTTTTTAAGCCAAATTTATTCGTTTCTTCTTCTTTTTTTATGTTTTTATTTTACATATTTGATCCAATTTTTATTAAATATATATTTACTAATAAATGAACCTTATTTAAATAGATTTAACGGTGACACGTCAGCATCCGTTAGCACTAATGGTGCATTTTACCCACACGCTAAAAAGTATTGTCCTAATTTGACAGCTTGCCCCGAATTGACACGATTTCGGAACGTGTTGTCCCAAATAGACCAAATTGAAACGTTGTGCCCCAAATTAAGCCGAGCCAGAAACATTTTGCCCTTAATTGAGCAATTAGCCGAAAAAAAAAGGGAATAGATGAAGGTTGGATCGTTGACTTATTGTATAGGGCGTGATGAACATAAAAGAGGAGTGAACAACTTATCAGCAATTTAAAATGTAAGCTTGAATTTTAATACATTTTCAATGAAGATTTTAATACATCATTATTATTATTATAAAATATATAAATGAAGATAAGAAGAAATTTTTGAATGAAGTGTACATGAATTGGATAGTTGACCATCTAAGTTAGATAGGAGGGTACTTATTGATATTATACTATTTATTTATTTTAATTATAAGTTGATAACAGATTAATTTCTTTTCCGTACTTAAGGCTACTAGGGATCGAAGCCTAAACAACAAGTCGGATTTGGTCTCGACCACCCGAAGGAGTTTTGAATATTAATGTCGACGCAATATTCTCAGCAGAAGATAGTAAGGCTGGTCTTGGTTCTGTAATTCGTGATTTTATGGGGGTAGTGGAGTATTTTGTTGTTTCGTGATTATGTTGCTGACTCCTTTTATGCAGAAGCCTTACCCATCAAGTACAGTCTCCAGGTCGCTTTTAACAAGGGCGTCTCCGATTGCATTGTTGAAAGTGATTGCTTGATGGTCATTTTGGAGATCAATAGGGCGACATCGGTGCTATGGAAAAGAGACTCTTTAATTTCGGATATTCGGATTTTAACTAATTTTTTTGATCGTTATCTGTTTTCATCATGTTAAGAGAGAGGCTAACTAACTCTTTTTCTCATAGTTTAGCTAAGATTGCTTTTAAGATCAAAGCTGCCTATGTATGGTGCAGGGAATTACCCCCGGTGTTTGTAACCCGGATTAATCTTTATTAATAACACAACCATATTTTTCCTAAAAAAAGAAAAGAAAAGAAAAAAGAGTATATTACTCTACCACAAGGTCAAATACGGATGACATATCAATTGACCAACTAGACCTAGTAGCTTCTTCTTTTCTTTTTTTTTTTCTTTTAAATTTTACAAAAGACACGATATCGATGGCTAATTTCAAAAACTAGCCAATCCCTTAGAAAGATAGTTACTTGCTATTAGTATTTCTTAAATTTTTGAATAAATTGTGAAAGTTTGATTTCAATCACTAAAATTATACAAGTCAAGTAGTCTATCAACAGATCACACACATCTAGATGACTTTTCATATAAATTAACATGGATCTATAATCACAAAAATAAAGGGGGGGTTCTCATATATGTGTTATTCTTTACTGTTGAAGGATAATTAAGAATCTTTGAGAATAATTTAATTTAATTTCATTGCTTCTTTATACTCTTTGTTCAATCTTCCGGAAACACCATTCAACTATAGAATCCAAGCACATGCAAGCCTTTTAACAGTACAATATATACTTTTTTTTTGGGGTGAAAGTACAATATTATAGTTAATTACTTAGTAATAAATCGATTACATTTTCAATTCCGATTATTTAGGGCGTGACGTTGTTTCTGTACAGCGTACGGATACGGAACTACTAAAGTTATAAAAAGCTTAAAGCCTAAAGGACATTTGAATTCAATTATAAAAGAAAAAAAAGAATTCTATATGAAAGAAATGGTATATGGTATCATAATAAAGAGTACTTTCATTAATTTGTTCCCATTAAAATAAAGTATTAAGCATGTTGTTACAATTAGACCAACTTGTATGAATGTGTCTACACTATCAGATCTCTTCTGGCTTCTAGCAATTTCTTATTCATTTGCACTTTCCTATGCATTAGGGGACAAAACAATAACATTTAAAATTAGTAAACATGGTTAACAATTATCTTTTCAACAATTCAACACCATTTTGGAGAGGCCAAATGCTTAAAAACAAAGTCAATGCAATAAACTAAACACCACATCACACTCAAAAAGTCCAAAAAAACAAAACAAATTGTGTTTCTTATGGAAAAGAGAAGAAGCTGTAACCCCACCTCTTTATCATGTTAAAGGGACATTATCTGTGATTGTATAATTATTATTACTACATAAATTATGAAAGAATCTCTTCAAATTCTTAAGAAGGTACCCTTGCTGATACTTTTGGGTTATTGACTTTTTCCGCCAACGTTATTAGTATTTTATTTCAGGCTGCTTCTATATAAAGGGTGGCCCCTAATTTCAACTTTATTCATCCATCCGGCAGTTTTACAGGAAATCATATAAGCAATTCTCCAACTTCTAAACATTTCCTATAGAGCTGATTTGGTTGATCAACTGAATTTCAATGGCAGCTCGAGGTCTTCTCTTGGTTTCAATTCTGGTTTTGTCTTGCTTTGCAGAGACTGCTTTTGGTGCTGAAAACATCATCTCTTTCGCTTCCCTCAAAAAAACCCTTGTAGTTTCTGCCTCTCACAAACAAGGACGTAAGTCTTTCTTATCTCAAATCCTCTCTCCAAAAACTTGATTTGGGTTTTATTTGTTAATTTATTTCTCTCAAGAAAGTCAAATTCTGATCATATAGAAATATATCTCTATCTAATTAGATCTCTAATTGTTTTTATTGGTTAATTTGGTCGTGCACTTAATCTGTTAAATAGATAGTAGTCTGAAATTTTTTCTTTTCGACTATTCCGACGATATATTTGTTTAGGTATCAGTTAAAGATTTAATGAAGACAAATAGAAAAATTACTTGATTTTTATACTAGTATAATCTTCGTTAGAACCAAGGCAAAACCCAGTTTTTAAACAGTATGTTCTTGTTCTCTATCTCTCTGTTTTTTTCTTCTCTGCTTCTTGATTTTTGATGAAGAGGAGAAACTGAAGAAGAATCCATGAATGGACCCTATTAATTGAGAATCTGAGAGTTGACTTTCAGCTTTATGTAAGAAAAAAATATGACGTCTTGTCTACTTTTCGCCTTTTTTTTTTCTACTTAACTTTTGGCTGCATTTTCAACCTTGGCTGCTGAGTTGTAGTAAAAATACACACTACCTCAGCAATTTGTCTTGGACCATAAAATTAGCAGTTTAATTTGTCTGGGTTCTATGAATCTTTAACTTGAAGTTAAATTAATGGGGTAAATTGTCAAAAAATTTGTGCAGTTTTGAAAGCTGGGGAAGACAAAATCACAGTGACATGGGGACTGAACCAGAGTTTCCCAGCAGGAACTGACTCTGCCTACAAGACCATCAAAGTGAAGCTTTGCTACGCGCCAATCAGCCAAGTGGACCGCGCCTGGAGGAAAACCAAAGACAACCTCGCCAAAGACAAGACCTGCCAGTTCAAGATCGTAGCAAAGCCTTACAGCAGCGCCAACCAAACCTTCGAATGGGTCATCGAGCGTGACGTGCCTTCCGCCACCTACTTCGTACGCGCCTACGCTTTCGACGCCAATGATCACGAAGTCGGCTATGGTCAAAACACCAACGCCGGAAAAACCACCAACCTCTTTGAAATCCAGGCAATCACCGGACGCCACGTCTCGCTCGACATTGCCTCCGTTTGCTTCAGTGCTTTCTCCGTTGTCTCCTTGATGGGTTTCTTCTATGCTGAGAAGAGAAAGGCAAGGAAGTCTCAACAGTAATGAGAACACAACATCCAACATGAGAATCCTCCATATAATAATGTCGACCGTCGAATTATAATTAGTGGGTTTTCATGTTTTAATGTGTTCTTTTAGATTTAGTTTTAATTTCAGTTTCCTTCTTAACGGTTTGTTATAGTAAAACTTGATCTGAACCGTTCATTGCTGGGGCCATGATGTTGATTGCAACGGTCCAGATGTTAAAAGGTTGTTGCGTCGTAGAGGAATGGAAAAAATAAAAATTATGGGAACATCTATATATATGGTTGTATAATTAGTAAAGAGTTGGCCTAATGGCCTTGCTATACTTGTCATATTTTCTTGTAGTTGTTATGAAATGAAAGTGGAAAATTTGTTTTCTTGCCATAACTACTGATATACTATGATTGTGTATTTTCTTAAACATCATAATAGGGCAGTTAATCACTTTGCTTTCTGATATTATTCACTTTAGGGAGAGGCTACACAAATATAAGAGATACTTAAATGTTTGGATATAAGAATATATTTTTTAGTTGTTTGAAAACATATAAGTTTAAGGTAAAAAAGCGTAACTATTATCCTTGAGTGCAAGTCATGAGTACTTATAACTTTCCCTTTTTACGTTTATCAATTGAGCTAAAAATGCATATGCGGTGATCAATTATATGCCTTTCTATAATTTTCTATAATAATTATGTATCTTTTTCTATTTATTTTTTTTATATATTTACAAGTTAATCTTTTTCGAGATGGATATTTTTTCTATTTATTCATGTAGAGAGCGCTTCGAAAGTAAAATCTTAATATTGTGATAGGCACTTATTTACCTTAATTCTTTGTGATTAATTTGATAGTTTTTAGGTGCCTATCCTTTGAATTTGATACTTAATTGCTTTGTAATTGTCTTATAGGTACTTTTGAAGAAACGAGACAAATCAAGCGGTTTTGTGAAGAAATTGGAGAATTAATCCGAAAATCGAGTCTTGATAGCAAAAAGAGGAAAAGAGTTCAAAAATGCATGCTGAGGCAATCCGGGAGCGGGCGACCCCTCGCCCAGGAGCGGGCAGCCTCAGACTCAGCACCAATTCCTTGCTCAAATCCTGAGGCCACCCGCTAGCGGGTACTCACTTATCCGGGAGCGGGTGGGTCGCGACTCTGATATTTTTGAGACGGTTTTTCCTACTTCAAATGGGTTTTTTCTCCAAGATTTCATCATCAAATCTGATCCCAACACTCTTAGAACAAATCTAGACTCAACTTAGTTTTTTCCTATTGTTTTTAGAATTTTAAATATTTTATTTGGATATTTTAGGTTTTTGGAGTCCTATATAAAGGGAAAATTCTTGTATTTGGAACCCACCTCCTCTTCTACTACTTCTCTTTCTTCTTTGGAGAATTTCTTGTGTGGTTTTTTTCAACTTGTGTTCAAGATCTGCAAAAGTGGTTCTTTTCTTTTCTCTATATCTTTGGATTTTATGAATTCAATTGATAATTGTGTTTTTGTTTCCAATAGCATGAGTAGGTAATTTTCTTCTTTCCAATTCCTTGCTTAAACTAATGGGTTGATTTGTGAGAATTGTTCTTAAATTGAATATTCATCTTAGTATTCTATAATTACTAATTTTATGTTTATGTTTTTATGATTCTTGTTAATTTGGGTGCGCAACTTATTAATTAGGATTATAAATCTATTGTTAGTTGGAATTCTATACCGTTTGGTTAGGTTTCACAAGGTAGTAACTAGTTGATTGGGAGTTATTGAAGGGTAACTGGGAATAACTAGGGAATTATGGATGCAAATTGAATGTTCGCCCGTTTGAGGAGTGTTATTTGTGAAGGCTAAAATTCACTAAACTTAATGCTGTTGAACCTTGAATTCTTTATGTGTTTGCCGTAGGGTTAGGATCTCAATTAGGCTAGTTAATAGCGTTCTCTTTAATTAGTATTGTGGTGAATTCATGGGATTGATTAGCGTTTGTTGTCAATCTACGCCTTCTATTTTGAAGAATATGTTAACTTCTTTTGTTTCAATGTTCAGGTCAACCTAATTAGTCAAGCTTGGGATTGGAAATCTTCTTATAATTATCTTTTTTCTATTTTTAATTACTTGCAATTTAGTTTAATTATTTCAATTTTAGTTCATAGTTTATTTTTAATTAATTAAAACCCCTGATTTACTTTGTTGCTTAGAAAGTAGTTAGTGAACAACTCCCTGAGGATCGACCTAGACTTGCCCTATCTATAGGAAGATTTAGTAATTTATTTTTGGTGGTAAACGACATCCATCAAATTTTGGCGCCGTTGCCGGGGAGTTAAGTAGATTAGCTACTTTTCTCTTAGTTTAGTTTAATTTAGTCTAGTTTAAATTTATTATTTTATTTTTTTATTACCCTCTTTTGTTTGTTTGTTTCGGTTTTTATCATTTGGCTTCAGGTAGTGCATGACCCGTAGAACAGAGGGATTACCACCTGAATACGAAAATAATCCCTGAGGTCGAAAGGTTTGTGCATAATCGAAATTTATAAAGGAGAGGAGTGATTCAAGAAAGTCATCAAAGGATGGACAATCAAAATAGAGTGGCAAATCCTAATGAAGAAAATCTAAATGGAGTAGATAATCAGGTTGGAGATCCAGCAGCACTTCCTATAGCTCCCCCAGCAAGAGTGGTGGATAATCGACCTATGAGGGAGATCATGGCTCCTAACTTGAATGATCAACCTCTTTGCATTCAATATAATAGGCTAAATGCTCCATGCGAATTAAAAACATGATTTATTTATTTGTTGCCTAAGTATAATGGATTGCCTGGGGAAGATCCTATTAAGCATATCAAGCGATTTTTGATGATTTGTTCTTCCACGGGACCTGCAGGAGTTGATGAGGATCAAGTTAGAATGCGGGCTTTTCCTCTCTCACTTGAAGGGGCAGCTAGGGATTGGTTGGATGAGATGATCTACCGGTTGGTAGCATTGATTCTTGGGCAGATCTTCTTTCGGCATTCTTAGAGAAGTACTTCCCTGCCACCAAAACATCCTTGATTCAGAAGCAAATTGCTGGTATTGAGCAAATGGAAGGTGAAAGTTTGTATGAATATTGAGATCGTTTCAATAGGCTGGTTGGAAGTTGTCCTAACCACATGTATTCCGATTTCCAATTACTGTATTCCTTCTTTAATGGACTTTTTTGTGTTGGAAAAATGATTACTTAATTGTTCCGCCGGTGGAGATCTACTTCAGAAAAACACTGATGAGATTAGGAGGCTTATAGAAGCTCAAGCTAAGTCTTCACATGGGTATGGAGTTGATGAAAGAAAAGTGCATAAGGTTAAGGAGGCAAGCATCAACACTTCTCGATTGGAACAACAAATTTCTCAACTTACTTCCTTAGTGAAGGAACAAATGGGCATGAGCAACAATAGAAGATCTTGTGGTTTGTGTGCTTCAATTGAACATCCTACCGATGCTTGTCCTACTTTGTTTGATGACCAAGTAGAAGAAGCCAATGCAGTAGGATATCAGGGATCCAACAACTATAACCCTGGATGGAACGGTCATCCCAACTTAAGGTATGGTAATCCTGATACGATTCTAGTTGTAATCGGTCCAAATCCACCTTTGAGACCCGCCAAAGATCAACTTGAATCACTAAACTTCTAGACTTGTATGTCGACAATCTTCACTAAGTAAATCCTCCTTCGTTCGTCGCCTTAGATGAATAATTAGACCTGCAATTATCAACCTAAGATCACTAGATTCACAAACAATTAAGCAATCACAACCTAATTGTTTGCTAGGACTCTACAAGATTGAAGAACCCTAAGTTTGCTCAAACTAGAACAATGAAGCTAAGATAATCAATTTGGGTGAATAAACCTCAATTTTATTAATCAACTCAACTTCAACTTTTACAAGAGATATTGGTGGCCTTATATAGTGATAGGGTCAACCAAAATCCTAAAATAAATCCTAATTTTCGTCCAAATATAAGGGCTAGGGAAAAACTAGTCCAAACCCAACTAAGAAAAGGAAATAAAGACATAATTAAACAAGGTTGGACTTAGTCAACCAAGACCCAATCCAAATAAGGTCCAAACTTAAAAATAAGCTAATCTAAGATAGAATTAAGCCCAAACAAAGCAAACTAAAGCTAATGGGCTCATACCATGATGTCAATCCGGCCATTTAGAATAAGTAGCAAGCAAAGTGATGAACTTGTAATTGATTTGTAATTTCTTGCCCAAATCATCACCAAAGCCCTTCAATTGAACTTCAATGGTCTTCAAGATCAGTTCGAACGAGGCCCATGAGTGCATCATTGAATCTCTTAGCTCTTGCTCTAGTCATCGACCCAATAGGCATCTTCAATGGATCAAATGGCATCTTCTTGGTGAATTGTGATTCCATCCTCTCCTTTAAGCTTGTCCACGCTTCCTTGCAGCCCTTGATCATCTTTTCCAAGCTCTCCATGCTTGTCTTCAAGTCCATAAAAAGTCCTTGGCACATCATTCCTTCCATGATAAGCCTTGAGCGCATCATTCCGTCCCCCTTGAAGAAGATTTGTCCTCAAATCTTGCTTGTATTGCACCACATATGGATGGAATTCAATCTCTTTAATGGGTGGAAATCCACTAGGAATTTTCCCACAAAAGTAAGCTACGGGCTTCTCTCCTTGCATCAAAACAACTCCAATTTCTACAAAATCACTCAAAAGAGACATAATATTGCTTGGAATATCTCCAGCCAAGTTGTTAGTTCCCATTAGTGTATTTCGAAACAAAGGTAAGATCAAATCAGAATTATCATGCAAAGCACTCTTAATCTCACTTTTAGTAGCTAACATACAGTCTTTAACAACTTCCTTAAAAATCTCTTTCTTTTCACCCGAAACAGTCCTATTTTCAATGCTATGATCAACAAAAACAGAATTATTTTCAATGCTATGATCAACCAAAACAAAATTATTTTCAATGCTATGATCAACCAAAACAGATTATTTGCAATGCTATGATCAACCAAAACAGAATTATTTTCATCTAATAAGACTGTTTTATCATCTCTATCAACACTCAAAACAGATTTAGTATTATTGCAAACAACACTCAAATTAGGTTTAGCATCATCGCAAACAACATCTAAAACACTCTTTGCAACTAAGGTTGTTGTATCATCAAAACAATCATCAATTTTAGGTTCAGATTTACTCTTTTCTTTAGCCCTAAATTCAGTATCCAATTTAGCAAAATCATCTCTCACTTTAATTTGATCTTTTAAAGCTTCTTGAAGTGATAAAGGAATTAAAGTAAGAGGCTTCTTACCACACATGAAAGAATACTTGTTGGTCTCTCCATCATGATGAACTTTGTTGTCAAATTGCCATGGTCGACCAAGTAGTACATGGCATGCTTGCATGGGTAAGAAATCACACAAAACATCTCCCTTGTACCTGCCCAAAGAAAGAGAAACTAAAACTTGTTTGTTAACACTAATATCTTCTCTATCATTGAAACAACCTAAGCTATTGGGTTTAGGATGATTAGAAGTAGGTAGTTGTAACTCTTTCACCAAATAATCACTAACTATGTTTTTACAACTCTCTCCATCTATAATCACACTACTAGGCTTCCAATTTGCATACATCCTAGTATGAAACAAGTTCTCCCTTTGAACATCCCCTTTCACATAGGCTCTCAAAATTCTACTAGCTACCAAACTAAGTGAAGTTAACTCATCACCATCATCAATTGCAGCCCCATCATCGTCCCTTTTATCAACACTATCCCCACTAGAATCTAGAGTAAAATCTCCTTCCTTGTAAGGAGTTTTCCATGAGCTATTTGATGATGTGAAACTCTCTTTTACTCGTTGAACTTTATCAATCATGGTATCCATTTTTTTTATCATAGTTTGCAACATATTAGCCAAATTGGCTTGATCTTGTTCTCCTTCCATAGTACCTACAAATTGAACAAAGATTAGTAGTAAAAATCCTCACAAGTGTGTGTGTGTGATTATACCTTTGACTTGTGCTCTCGTATTTGCACTCAAATCCTATGGATTGGCGGTCCACTACTCTCTTGATGATCTCACAAGATTATGCCTTTTACTAGCTTCAATAGGCCTAATAAGAGCAACTCCTAGAGAACTCCTTTCTTCTCGTGACCTACTTGAGGAACAAACAATTAGTAGCAAAATTTTTGTGAATCAAAGGAAAGTGATCTTAAACCTAAACCAAACCACTTATGCAGGTCTTGAGGTCGAAATCCTTCTCCGAACTTGCTGCACAAAAACTTAATTCAAGCACAAATAGAGCAATCAAATCGATTAGTGAAAACCCTAGTACCACTTAATCCAATTTTGTACCACTTGTCTCTAATAGGGCTTGTAACCTGAAATTCTTCAAATCAAATCACAATTCACAGCAAAAGCAACCCAAGAATCTCAATTACACAATCAATTAGGGTTAATTGCAACAAATTGAATCGATTACACAATGAAAACCGTAATTCCCAAACTAAAACCCTAGTTAATGTCGAAAATCGATAACACCACATATTTTTTTGATTTTTTTCAGTATTTTTCCCAGAAAGATCACACTAAAAGAAGTCTAAATCTCAAATTTCAAAGCTTTCTGACTTCAAACGAACGCAGAACAAAAATCACAAGTTTCTGGTCGATTTTTTTTTGATATTTTTCGATATACCTACTAGTTATAAGGAACTCAAATCTGAAATTTCAAAGCAAAAATATGTAAGATGAATCGGCTATAAATTTTCAAAGTTGCTGATTTTTTTGAATTTTCAAGAAGGTGATGCGATATGAGTGTCAGTGAGTTTTGATGGATGAAAACGTGATGAATGATGAATAGAAAGATAGATTTACCGATTGAAGATGATAAACCTATGCTCTGATTACCAATTGATACGAATCTAGTTGTAATCGGTCCAAATCAACCTTTGAGACCCGCCAAAGATCAACTTGAATCACCAAACTTCTAGACTTGTATGTCGACAATCTTCACTAAGTAAATCCTCCTTCGTTCGTCGCCTTAGATGAATAATTAGACCTGCAATTATCAACCTAAGATCACAAGATTCACAAACAATTAAGCAATCACAACCTAATTGTTTGCTAGGATTCTACAAGATTGAAGAACCCTAAGTTTGCTCAAACTAGAACAATGAAGCTAAGATAATCAATTTGGGTGAATAAACCTCAATTTTATTAATCAACTCAACTTCAACTTTTACAAGAGATACTGGTAGCCTTATATAGTGATAGGGTCAACCAAAATCCTAAAATAAATCCTAATTTTCGTCCAAATATAAGGGCTAAGGAAAAACTAGTCCAAACCCAACTAGGAAAAGGAAATAAAGACATAATTAAACAAGGATTGGACTTAGTCAACCAATGCCCAATCCAAATAAGATCCAAACTTAAAAATAAGCTAATCTAAGATAGAATTAAGCCCAAACAAAGCAAACTAAAGCTAATGGGCTCATACCATGATGTCAATCCGGCCATTTAGAATAAGTAGCAAGCAAAGTGATGAACTTGTAATTGATTTGTAATTTCTTGCCCAAATCATCACCAAAGCCCTTCAATTGAACTTCAATGGTCTTCAAGTCTTCAAGATGAGTTCGAACAAGGCCCATGAGTGCATCCTTGAATCTCTTAGCTCTTGCTCTAGTCATCAGACCAATAGGCATCTTTAATGGATCAAATGGCATCTTAATGGCATCTTCTTGGTGAATTGTGATTCCATCCTCTCCTTTAAGCTTGTCCACGCTTCCTTGCAGCCCTTGATCATCCTTTCCAAGCTCTCCATGCTTGTCTTCAAGTCCATAAAAAGTCCTTGGCGCATCATTCCTTCCATGATAAGCCTTGGGCACATCATCCCAATAATGCTATCAGGCCACCTTACCAATCTCAACCTGCAGCTTCACTCCAAAGGAATGCTCAAACTCAACCAACAAATCAAGGGCAGAATTCGAGTTTGGAGGCAATATTGCAGAAGTTGACTGAGAATCAGTTGAGACATGACGGAGAGCTTACAAGCATCAAGAATCAAATGGGACAACTTGCTAATGCCGTGAGTAGAATAGAAAATCAACTCTCTGGGAAAATTGCATCTCAAACAATTGACCCAAGAGCAGATCTTAAGGTTAGTAACCTTGTTTTCTTAAAAATATGTCACCTTTTTGGACCCATTCTAATCCTTGATGAATATCCATGACCCTTTTTTCTTTGGAGATAGATGTATACACAAGCCTATGGTAAGTGGTAGTCATGTGAAGAAGAGGATGATAAGTGAATTGAATTTCCCTTATTATGCTTACTTAAGAACAATGATACTTGTTATTTCTTGATTTTAGAATTGAGTATTCTCATTGCTCTTTGTCATCTTGACTTCATGACTAGATTATCTCTCAATATGTGTATACATTTGGAATCGTTTTAGCCTTTCTTTTGAGAGAAGTGCACTAGCAAAACCCAAATGTGGGGGAAAGATCAAACCAAATTATGCATGATCATTTCCCTATGCTTTTGAGCATATTTGTGAGTCCAAGATCAAAATTTGCCCTTTCAAAATGAATTGAACTCCATTTTGAGCTTAAGATGAAGTATCAATCAATGATCTCAGACGAGAAAGTCATACGAGAAATTTTCCATAGTCTCAAAGACGGGTCAACATGTGGGGGCGTGTCTAGCGAAATAATAAGATAATGACAGGGGCAAATAGGGCATAGCCTCATAAAATCATATTACAGTCATGACATATTTCAAATTTTAACTTTTTGACAAACTTGAGCAGAGTGATAGAAGTTGACCATCGGAGCATGGGGGCAAAGGAAAGAAAGAAAAAATCCAGGTCAGTCACGGTAGATCCCAAAGCAAAGAAGCTCATCAAGGAGACAATGGTAATTCTCAAAAGAGTCCAAGTGGACAGAGCAAAAGCAATCAAGGAGAAAGAGCAGACAGTCAAGAGGCAAAAGACAAGAAAATCAGAGTCAAAGTGATCGAGGGCGGTCTTTCTCAAGCGTCTCAAGGGCAGACTTTTAAGTGTCTCAGGGCAGACTTTCAAGCGTCTTAGGGCAGAATTTCCCAGGGCAAGTTCGAATAAAGTTGACCTCAGATTGGTCTTCGGAAAAGGAAATGAATGATGGCATCAGATTCAGTAGTACAAACGGGTGCCTACGTCTTTGCGCGCTTCCTAACTCTCAGAAAATATACAAACTACTTTTTTGCATCCTTTCTGATAGTTAGGAAGCACGCAAAGAGGGGCAGCTGTAGACACCCGTTTTTGAACCATATCCTTTAAATTATAGTAAAATGTTGCTTAATTTACATTAGGGTTACTAAGGGGGCATTTTGGTCATTTCTACCTTAAGGGGTATTTTGGTCAATTGCCCGATTGATAAGTGGTTTTAAATTTAGTTAAGGATTCTCTTTAAAGGTAAGCATTTGATTGTCACTTTAGGATCCAAGCTTGAGAAATATTAATTAGTTAAGAGTTTGCACTCGTGGTTGCTAAGCTGGGCCAATCTTTTCTTAGTGATTATTAACTTTGGGCTTGCATATGGACATTTGGGTCCGCACTTAGGAATTAGTGTCATTTCTCGCTGATTATAGAATAGAAAGAGTCTATAAATTGAATCACAATAAATAAAAAAAATGGAAATTGAAAGATCCTGATACAATAAAAATGTCACTACTTGTACAATAGCTTACATAAGTTTAAAAGTACAAAACAGGTGCTTTTACATTAGCATTTTTTCCATTACAACATCTTGCATGTCGCCTCTATCTTATTTCCCCTCAACATTAGGTCCCTGCACAATAGGAGAAAGTGACAAAAGTTGACAAACAAATGTGCCCCCCAAGCTCAAAGCTAGACACCATAAATTGGTGAAAGCCGAGAGAAGGCTCAAAGGGCAAAAAATGCAAAATGCAAAGACAAATGCAGCAACATCAAACAGAACAAAAAAAAAAAACGCATGCACCCGAGCGTTGTAGGTCTTTTAGAACACCACATGTGCAGGGCTGTGCATGGGAGGAGGAGTGAAGGTCGTGATCAGAGAAAACAGGGAAGAACAAGCATGATAACAAAGACATTTCACAACAGAATGAAGCAACATGGGCATGAATGATATTTTACTTTTAGGCAAAATTGGAAAAGGAATTCAGGATTAAATTCCTGGTCCCTAGACACCAGCTCAGCCTTTGAATCATGGCAAGCAACGTCATATTCAAGAGAACACAGGCATATCAAACAGGTTCAACAAACAAGCATGGTTCATTTCATGTCAGACACAAGTCTGTCAAACATTGCATAGGCCTTGTATGCTACAACATTTAGTCGAGTCAGTATCATTTGATGAAGCTTAGGCATGCACACTTATCATTTTAGTCTTTACATTTAGGGCCACATGCGCCATAATTCAGGCAAGAAGCATACAGAATTCAGAGCAGTTAAACATTACCATGAACAAGCATTTAAACATCTGCGCAAGAGTCAAAACAGAAAACAAGTCACAAAGGCAGTGAATAAAGAACAGTGCAATAAGCAAGGTTAAATAACAATGACTTTATCCATTCAGGGATGTGCATTTTACCAGAAGACAAGGGCGACTTCATCAAATTAACAGGATCATCACAACAGGATAGATAACATGGCAAACAAGAATGATATCACTATTGATCACAAAAGAAGAAGCAAGAATAAAACCAAAATAATGCCTTGGTTAGCAAGGTAAGCATTGACCAATTCAATTCAAAGTACAAGAAGGGGAAAGCCACTGAGATGGCAAGGCTCCAAGGGTGCCAAGTCAGCACGTGGGCCAAATGCCAAGGTCAACACTTCAGAAATAAACACAGATAAAAAGGGGCATCACAAGAGGACGTGTCAAATAGCAAAGATGGAGTGCATCAGCAACACGTACAAATAAACACATTAGATTCGAGCAAAGATTTAGGCAAACAAAATCACAGCTTGCTCCCATTTTCAGCAATAATTCAATGTAGTAGAATTCAAACAGGGCAAGGTGCACTCAACAGAGAACAAACAATCAACAGTCACTTGATGAAACCGATCATGTAAATCAAAGGGCTAAGAATAAATGGAACAAAGAAGACAGAACAAGCTAACAGGATGTGCAAAGCAAGCAAAGCAGTGAATAAGGCTTACCGAGAGGGACAAAAAGAAAGAACGCGTTACCTAGTGAAGATGAGGATGACCAGTTCGATGACTCAGCGTTTTTGAGCAAGAAGACAAAATTTTTCCGAGATATCAGGAAACGAAACGTGAAGAGGTGATGACTCACCTCATTTCCCCGCTCCAATCTTATCCGGTTAAAACACCTACACCATAAACAGACAAAGATCAGAACGTTCCTGAAGGAAAATCAGAGAATGGAGACAAGAAGAATTAGCTGGCAAGAGAGGTAGCTGGCAGAGGGTAGGTGAAGAAATTCTCATCTATAAATGAAGGAAGAGAACACTTAACTAAGGAGGAAAAATTAGAGAGAAAAAAAGGCTGTAAAATTTGGGGGATTTTGGAAGGAAAAAAGAGGCTGCAAAACTAGGTTCATAAGTGGAGGGAATTCACATTTTGTACACTGATTTTACTCTCTCTCCGATTCAAGCTTACATCCCTCTAGGAATAGAGATTCTCGCTAGTCATTTCAGCAACAAAAAGAGAATGAACCCGGAAAGATTACGGAGTTCTCCAAAAACAACAGAAACAAGGGAAAGAAAAGAACACTGACCATCGTTGAGAGCCCTCTCTGGTCATCTTGGCCACCCAATCTTCTATTTTCCATCCCCATCGTCGTTTTACAAAAACGGAACTTTGGGTTCTCGGACTTGAATCAAAGAACAAACGATGAGTATTGAAAGCGGAAGAAGAGGCGAGCTGAATACTCAAAAGTCAGGATCATCCGACGGCTAGTATGATAGATCAAGGGTCCTGTTGGGATTCGGAGAAAGGGGATTTTCGAAAAGTTTGAAGCCTCGACGAAGAGACTTGAGGCCAGATCTGAGTTCAGAGGATTTAGGTGAAGAAGTTGGGAGATTTTGGACGGGATCTACGGTGGAAAAGAGGTCCGGCGTGGCGGAGCCAACACAGGCGATTTCCGGCGACGGTACAGATAGGCGGCTAAGGTTTCAAACCAAAGGAAGCTTTGAAGAAGAAAGAGGAAGATGGGTTTTTATACTATCGTACAATTAAGGATCAAACGGTATCGTTTTGAGTCAAGCTCAGGTATGATTTCTATTTTAATTCAATTTAGTCCTTATTTCCGCATTAAAGTCCTTAAGTCGGCCATTTACTTCAACTAAGTCCAATAAGTTGATAGAGTGTTCGTTTAAGTCCCTAATGTCCAATTTTGATGATAATTTTAGTAATTAAGTTTACTAATTCTATGAAAAAGATAAAAGCTAGATTAATCAAGCATGTACATCCATGTCTACATTTCTCTAAATTGTTGTAAAAATGACATGTTCATTCAAGAAAGTTAAATTGACACCGATGATGGAATAATTAGGTGAAATGTGACAATACGTGTCCATTTTAATCTTAATTTCCTAGGCTTGGGGCATTAATTTGGGGATCTTACCAATCAAGTGGAAGGTGCCCAAATAATTCTCCTCGTATAAATATTTGGGTAAAATGTGATTGAACCGGAACACATGCATCATGTGCACGATTAAAACCTTAATCCAGTGTGATTAAAGAAAATTAAGAAAAGAAAGTACAAGTACAGTTAAGGTCCTAAGTTGGACAATTAAGAAGAGTAAAGTAGTCAAGGTCCTAATTTGGATAGTCAAACATAGTTAAAGTTGTAATCCAGGGTGATTAAGAAAAGTCAAACATAGTTGAAGTTGTAATCCATGGTGATTAAGAAAAGCAAACATAGTCCTAATTCAGGGAAATTAAGTAAAAGCGGTTAAAGAACTTTTGAAAGACTTAATTCATGGTAATTAAGTAAAAACATCAGAACACATGCTTAATTTCAAGAAAGAAAATTAAGTAAAAAAGACAAAGGGGATTAGGCAAAGTTAGACTGAAATTAGACTGATAGAAGACTGATATTAGACTGAAATTAGACTGATATAAGACTGATATTAGACTGAAATTAGACTGATATAAGACTGATATTAAACTGAAATCAGACTGAAAGAATACTGAAAGAAGACTGAAAGAAGACTGAAAGAAGACTGGCTTAGTTTCAAGGAAACTAGGTAAAGAAAAGACTGGCTTAGTTTCAAGGAAACTAGATAAAGAAAAGACTGGCTTAGTTTCAAGGAAACTAGGTAAAGAATAGACTGACTTAATTTCAAGGAAATTAAGTAAAGAAAAGACTGACTTAGTTTCAAGGAAACTAGGTAAAGAAAAGACTGGCTTAGTTTCAAGGAAACTAGGTAAAGAATAGACTGACTTAATTTCAAGGAAATTAAGTAAAAAAAAGAACTGGCTTAGTTTCAAGAAAACTAGGTAAAGAAAAGACTGGCTTAATTTCAAGGAAATTAGGTAAAGGAAAGACTGGCTTAATTTCAAGGAAATTAAGTAAAAAGACACAGGCTTAATTTCAGGAAAGGAAATTAAGTAAAATAAAGAACTTAATTCAGGGTAATTAAGTGAAGTCAATAAAAGGCTTAATTCAGGGTAATTAAGTAGAATAAAGAACTTAATTCAAGGTAATTAAGTGAAGTTAATAAAGAGCTTAATCTAGAAAAAAGATTAAGCAAAACAATAAAAGGACTTGATTTATAAAAATTGAGTCAATAAAGGGAAGGAAATAATGAATTGGCTTAATCTAAATTCAATTAAGTCAAAATAAAGGCAATAGTAAATTGGCCCAATCCGGATAATTGAGTAAAAAACGCAAGTAAGAATTTAGCATAAAACGAAGAACTAATTACGACAAAGTATAAATTAGGGCATGAAAGACTAAGGCTTAAAAGGAATTAACCAACTATAGAAACCCGAAGTCAGTTCTAGACCAGTCAGTGCCGTCGTTTCGACGGGCGTCGTGGGGGTGCTAATCCTTCCTCACGCGTACCCGACTCCCGGACCATAGACTCTGGTTAAGCAGACTTTATTAGGTTTAGTATTACCTAATTAGGTTAATATTAGACTTAATAATTGGATAGGTGGCTAATCACACCTAGGTAAAAAAGATTAGTGGCGACTCCCATAAGAACCGGTAAGTAATCAAACAGTAGTTTCGCCCCCGGTCGCAAACGTTGCGACAATACTGTGGCGCAATTATTAGTTCAGGGGGCAAATTGACCCAATTTTACAAAGTTCAGGGGGCAAAATGACTATTTAGCTGTTAATAATTATATTACAGTAAAATTTCCATAAATTAATACTCGATAAATTAATAACCTCTTTAAAATAATATTTTACTCCGGTCCTGACTTGGACCAGTTATAAAAATTAGTAATTTCGATAAATTAATAAGATAATAATTTTTATAAAAACCCTTATATATATATAGTCCCATCAATATTATAAATTAATAATTCTCTAAAATTTACATATAAATCTAAGACAATTTAGTAAAATATGAATCTATTGTAAATGAACATAATTTCATTTATAACTAGTACAATGAACATGGATAGTATTAAATTTTTTTTAATTAGTCAATGGGTTGAATACTTAAAACAATGAATACATATTTATGTACATTAGTAATACTTATTTATATAATTCAAATTTATATTATGGAATAAAAAAAAACTCTTTAAATTAATATATTATTAATTTATCGATTAATTAATAACTCTCTAAATTAATAAATTTTCATAGTCCAAACATTATTAATTTATAGAAGTTTTACTGTATAAAAATTGATGCATTAAGAGTAACAAAATAAACCTATAATTGTACTCGATGAAATATTTTGCATACACCCCAAGCCGATAATCTTTGCTCCGCCCCTGGTGCTAATGTTTGATGATGGTACTTGGCGTGACACGCTTTCTATCTTTGCTTGGTTCTGTTGTTCTGCTTTGTTGTGCTGGTATGCTTAGGCAGGTTGTTATGCTCCTTCTTTGCTTGTAACATTGCACTTTTTAGTGCCTTTCCTTTTGTTGCTCTGCTTATTCTATGATGGTACGTTTTGGCTGCCTGTTTTTGCTCCTTCCCTGCTTGTAATTCTGCACTCTTAAGTGCTCTTTCTTGCAATAAATATTATCATTTGCCTTTCCAGAAAAAAAGAACCAAACAAGGTGGCCATTTACCTCTGCGTATCCAATCTTATTTTGCAACCATATATATTCTATACTTTCAGGTAATTTTGTTTTAATTAATCTTGATTTAAGTGACCTTTTATACTAGAACATAATCCTAAAATTATGACCCAAGAATCCTTAATCAACTGAAACTATGAAACTAAATCTAGAAAGACATAAAATAAAAAATTAGTTTAACACCCTCCCTCAAACTCAAGATGTGAACTTGAGTTTGAAAACCAAAATGGAGCGGAAAAAAGATTGAGACATGCATCGGATAGTAGACAACGGACAGCGGACAACAGAATCACGGACAACAGATAGCGGAATCAGAGCCCAAAAACGAGATCAGAGGATCGAAAACATACGGAAAGGTGGTGTTACTCAAGGATGTTAAAGTCAATAGTCAACAGTCTAAGTCAATGATGACGTGTCAGGTCGACTCGGTCAACGGCTGCCGTGGCAGCATGATGTGGCAGATTGAATTGGTCAACAGTACACTAGATGACGGGGCAGTCAACGGATAGCGTGTCAGGTCAACAAGATGACGTGGCAGAAGTGGACTGGTCACTTGGTTCAAATCTAGTCAACGTCGGTGCAGCACCTTTGACCGGCACGTGTGGGTCCTACGGTGGTCGGATCAGGCTGAAATTCCGGGGGTTGGTAGATTAGAGCATGAGCTATCCAACGATGTAGACCCATTCAGATTTGGATAGACAGCACTTGGAAGCACAAAAATCGCTTTAAATGAGGTGGTGGCGGGTGAGAGCGCGTGCTACGTCTGATGGCGACGAAATTTCACCAGCAGAGAGACTGAAGGCTAGGTATCGAATGGGAGTGGTGGTGTAATAAACAGAAGTGGAGAAAAACACTGATTTTGGCAAGCTGGGAGCGAAACAGAGAGGGAAACACGTTTTTTTTTAACTTATTCCCCCCCCCCTTAAGGGTCAAAACCCAACCTAGCCCATGCTCTGATACCATGTTAAATAATAAAAGAGAGAAAATATTAGAACGAAATTTGGAGAAATATTATTAAAAAAACCATGAAAAACTGAGTATAATAAGAGACCTTTTATACTAGAATATAATCCTAAAATGAACGCCCAAGAAACCTAAATCAACTGAAACTAGAAAACTAAAACTAGGAAGATATAAAACAATAAATTATTTTAACAAGTCCGTTGGTGTCTTCTGACTTTGCAATATATTGGGACTGCTCAGGTCATATTGTGATGCGTTTTCTTTGTGATCGTTGGATCAATCAGAGAGATTTTCGAATAAGTCACCTTTTTATCATTAGTGAAAGCTCTCCGTTGAAAAAACTACACAGAAGCGAAAATAAGGAGGTGTTGCGCGTGTCAGAGACTTTCAAGTAAGATTCGAAACTCTGAATAAATCAGATGATTTATATAATGATGGCAAATCCAGATCAAGACGTTAGTGAGGAAAATTATTTTCAGTCTATTGCAATATATGGAATAAACAGTGTAATTTCATTTTTATGAAAGGAAAATTACATTTTCTTTTTAAAAAAAGTAAAAAATCATTGGATCATATCTTCCCCACTCTTATTATAAGAATCAAGTGTGAAAAATACATCCAAGGACAGATTTTATTTAAATATTATAGTTTATTAGAAAACTAAAATGTGAAACTTTGCAGCATTATTTTAGGGAGACAATATATGAGGCAGCGTATTGGTAAAGCGCTGACCCATTTCAGCAAAAAAAGTTGCAATGGATACTAATTCTTCAATTGGAGGGACATGGAGCCTTGAGATTAAGGAAATCTACCAAGTCAACCTTGCAGATTTTTAAGAGTTTGGAGAAGGTAGCATTTAGTTTAATAAGATCATCAGCGGGATCCGACGAGACGAAATGAATAAGAACACATTGGCGGACACATTGGCATGTTTTGGTGGCTCCAAGCCTTGGCAGCAACTTATTTTTGATAGTTCGAAGCCCCTCGCAGCACTTTGGTATCTTGGGATTCACCAAAGTGTCATTCTTGACGATGTGGTGACATTTGTGGAGGTTGTCACTCACTTCATTACACTCAGGATGTGCTGGGTCTCTTTCTGCACTGCTCACGTTGCTAACTATTGTCGCTACTGCTAACACTAACAACACCAAGAGGTTTGCGTAAATGAGGGCGCCCATATTCTTGAACTATCCTTTTTCCCCTTCGTAGATTGTTTTACTTCTCTTTTTCCTTTTTCTATAATATTATTTTAGATACTAAAGGTTGAGAATTGAAGATTGTTTTACTTCTCTTTTTCCTTTTTCTATAATATTATTTTAGATACTAAAGGTTGAGAATTGAGTATCTCTCATAACTCAACTACAGTATATATAGGAATATTTTGCAGGGCAATATTAAATTATAATTAATTGCCCATTAAAGATATAGTATAAAAAATGAATTTGGTATATATAATAATATTATATTCATCATACCGGATGTTACCTAACTTTTTTTAGAGAAAAACAATTTTATTTCTCAATATGAAGAAAAGTTGGAGATTTTGGCAACCCTAGTACCCTACGTGCTATAACTTATTGCAAATTGGGCACTAACTAGCTAGTTACTACTTACTATCAATTTTGGCAACGTTAAGTGCTAAAATTTATGTGCTACAACTTATAGCAAATTGAGCACTAATTAACTAGTTACTACTTACTATCAATTTTTGTAACCCTAAGTGCTAAAATTAAATGTACATTTTGCTTCCCTGATCTTACAGCATGAACATAGACATTGAAGAATTACACTGTGCCAAAAAAAAGTACACACTAGCTAGGTCATTGATAAAAAAAAGTATATTTAATTTTAGCACTTAGGGTTGTCAAAGTTGATACCCTCTCCGTCGCATATTATATGTCCATTTTGACCAAATCAGAAATATTAAGAAAATTGGTTGGAACACAAAATCCTATAAAATTTTTACCATACTTTACAATACTACCCCAACTTGACTTAATATGTGTGTTGAGGTCAAAATGTGATCAACAATATAATAAAGAAGAGATCTTATTAAATCTTATGATTTACAATATGGAGAATGGAAAAGGAACTGAAAATGATCTCCCGTCTAGCTTGAGAGGGTTTTGTTTAGCCTAGGTCTAGAGTTTTGGAGTTTTCAATCTGGACAAAAGATGAGAAAGTACTCTATATTTATAGGCGCCAGAAGTGCCACGTCACTGGTCTCCGGATTCGGGTCGGGTCCGTAATTATCGGGTCAAAGGTCAACCAGTGCTGAGTCAGCAGTCAACAAGTCAAACCGTATGACCTGGCAAGGATTGCCCGACGGATATTGCAGAGTGTTTTTGGGACGACGTTCGTCGGTTCCTACTAAGATATAATCAACAATTGCCCCCCAGACACGAGGGTGGTTATAAAGTGACCGCCCGAGCGGCTTATCCAAACGCCAACATGGGACGTTCGTTGGTTATTTTGTGTTCGACGTTCGTCGAATTTTCTGCATGGGATTAAGTGTTCTGGATTTTGCCGGTACTGAATTCAGAAATTTGAATTTTAAGTTTTGAAATTCAAACATTCTATCGTGCGACATCCGAGGAGATTACGTCCGTCCACGTGTCAAACTTTTGGCTATGCGGCTCATTTTCAGCCGAACGATAAAAAACATTCGACTGCGGCAGTTAATGAGCCCTTGGCTATAAATAGCCGGTGCTGGCTTTAGTCTCCATTTTTCCAAGTTATCAAAGCTTTCATCTCTGTTGCTGCACTTCGCTTTCTTTGATTTCGAGATTCCGTTGCCGTATTCTGGTGAGTATTCCGACTGATTATTCTTCTTCAATTTCTTCATCAACTTTTCAAGTTCGATGTGCCGGATTTTATGTTTCATCTTGGCTTGCAAAATTGATAGTTAAGTTGAGATTTTTTCTGGACTTTTCTCTTTTTCTCTTCCCGTTTTTGCAGTTCTCACACTTGCGTTCTTCTGACTTGTTGTTTCACCCGACGATCATTCATCACGGATCATTTGGGCAGTGCTAAGTTTCCAATTGAGATTCCGGAAGATATGATTGATCTACTTAAGGTTTACAGGGAATTGTCAGACGATTCAGACATCGAGTTGTTTGAAAGTTTAGGTCTTCCTCTCCGAAAGGTTCCATTCGAGATCGGTAAGGTTTTTTTAGGGTAAATTTTGCTAGGTTTTTTTTTTTATGTCTGCATCGAACGACTCTCAAAATATCTCTAGGACGCCGGACATGGGGAACGATTCTTCTCTAGGGGACGATCGTCGCAGTGTTGGGGAGAGTAGCTCGTCTGAGATCCCTTTGGTGAGGAAAAGGAAAGCTACGGAGGTAGAGGTATCTACTTCCATCAAGGCTGCTCGTCGGGGTATTAGCGACCCGACCTTTTCGGATTTATCCCCACTTCTCATCCGTCGATCGTCACATTCAATTGAGCTTGGGGAATTAGGGCCAACAAGTGTTAATAATCCGGTGGAGAATATTGCGGAGCCTTTGCCATTTTCTTCTCCCGAGGACAATGCTCGTGCTGTAGTACCGATCACAGCAGAGATCTGCAGAGCTGAGTCCGGGGGCTTCGCTAGTTCTTTAAACTCTAGGGAGAAGAATTGGGTCATAAGATACAACGAAGACGTTGATGGGGCTTTCTCTGCGGCTAATCAGGTTCAGTCAAAGTATGTTTTGGGAGCCGACATTGTGTCTATTAGAGCTGTTCGGGCTCATGCCATCAGGGTGGGCTTAGGCCCTATTTCTGGTTTCTGGGCTTAGGCCCTCACGCCAGAATGGTAGAAGAGCTTTTTTTACTAGGGTGATATTTGAGTGCGGGTTTAGACTACCCGGTCACCCATTTGTTCATGAGGTATTGAATTACTATGACATAGCTGCTTCACAAATAACGCCGAACGCTTGGATACTCATCATGTGCTACATTGTGGGTTGTATTTACAAGGGTTGGAAACCCAGTCTGAAATTTTTTCGTCATGAGTTCAAAGTGTCGAACAGTGGTGGATTCATTAGTTTCAGCCGTCGAAGGGGAAAAACGTTCTTCGAGGGGCCTTCCAGTTGGAGTGATTGGAAACCTGAGTTTTTTGGCATTCAAATTAAGAAAAATATGAAGTGGCCGATCAGAACTAGATGGTCGAACATTGAGAGTAAGACCTACAATGTTGCCAAATACGAATTGAGCGCCCATAACCAGGATCAGTTGATGTTTTTCGATTCTCAGACTCTTCATTGGAGGGAAGTATTGCACGCTACTCACCTCATTCTTTGTGGAATTAGCCCCTTGCCCTATCAGATTAGAGGTGCAGATGAGAGTGAGCTGGAGACGGATGTCTGTCCTCCATTGGTATGTAAACGCAAGGGGCTGGTCGGAGAAGAAGAGGTCGAGGTAGTGGAGTGGACCGTCATTGTCAATGCTTTGGGTGAAAAGGGTGAAGAGTTTATGCCAGTTGACGTTATGTTTCAGGAGAAGGCGTTCGTCGCCCCATATTATGAGAAGAATGAATGGCTCAATGGCCCGCCTTCTGACCGGTCGTCAACGAATCACAAGATAAAATACCTCACAAAACCTCTCTTAAGTAGATAGGAGAAGTAAGGGTCGATCCCACAGGGAGGGAATAACTAAAAGTCACTTTCTAAACCTAATCTATGAAAAACACTTGAACAAAAAGGGTTATGAAAATAAACCTAAAGACTACAAGAAAGCAATAAATAAAGAAAACACTTTTAAAGAAATAAAAACAACTAATTTAGAAACATACTTCCTTTTCAATGGTTGAAATCAATCAATTAAGATATATAGATCATCGACACAAAAGATATTCATTTGATTAACATCATCAAAATAAATCCAGATCTAGTTTTACCTTAATAAATCTATTCTGTCACTCTTTAAGAATTACTAAGAATAAAACATCAACCCTTCACTATTAAGACGAATATTGTTGAATAATTGGTTTAGGGAAAACCTTAACATGCTAAATAGATTTACCCATATCACAACGATAAACCCGTATTATTCTAAACTCATCTTTGCCATCATGGTTTAAGATTTGTAAAGAATAAAGCATTAAGCACATCAATTAATTCTTACATGCATAAATAAATATAACCAAACTTATTGTTTCTAGATTATCACGGCCTAGATCTAATAAGGTTTGACAATCTCATTGAGCCATATCACAGTACTCAAATTACTACAAATAATCAACCTAGTTACTAGTCATCTCACCAGAATTGATTTAGCAATAACCAACACAATTATCAAGATTAGTCGTGATCTAACCAATTGATGCGCCAAGGGCTTATCATGCCATAGAAGAGCACAATGGAGCTAATGGAGATCATGTCTCGGATAAACACGGAGATGTCATGGATGATCAAGAAGATGCTAAGGTTGATCCCGGATTGAATGCAAGCTTGGAGGAGCATGGAGTTGGAGGTATCGCATGTGACCGGCCATTGCTTGGA
This sequence comes from Corchorus capsularis, assembly GCA_001974805.1. NCBI lineage: Eukaryota > Viridiplantae > Streptophyta > Magnoliopsida > Malvales > Malvaceae > Corchorus > Corchorus capsularis. Next base: position 10,758 of record AWWV01015631.1, on the reverse strand, counting down.
GAAGCCGCGCAACACCGGCCACTTGACCGGACATCGCATGGGGCATCAACCGGCCATCGCATGGGGCATCCGCGCACAACCGGCCAATGGATCCTTTCGCCATTCCGCAAGGTCCAATGACAAGGGCTCGGGCTAAAAGGTTCAAGGAAGCTTTATTGAGTTTTGTTAAATCTCATCTTGGAGGTTTGGAGCCCATTGAAGAACAATTGGAGAGCATTGAAGTCGACATCACAAGAATATTCCCATCGATTCCAAGATATTCACCTTACTAGAAATCGATGATCATTAGTTCTTATGTTGTGTAATTCGGCCACATGGGCCTTTATTCTATCTTAGTTTAGTTAATTATTTAGTTTGGACCTTGATTAGGGTTGGACCTTGTTTAATTAAAGTCCAATCCTCATCTATTTTCCTATTGGTTGTAATTCAGGATAGTTTTTAGAATAATCTATGTAAGCTGCCCTAAAGGCTTTAGGATTGGGAGAAAGGTGCGTCCCCTACTACTATATAAAGGGACCATCCCCCTCTTGTAAACATAAGTTGAGTTGATTAATAAAATTGAGGTTTATTCACCCAAATTGATTATCTTAGCTTCATTGTTCTAGTTTTAGCAAACTTAGGGTTCTTCAATCTTGTAGAGTCCTAGCAAACAATTAGGTTGTGATTGTTTAATTGTTTGTGAATCTTGTAATCTTAGGTTGATAATTGCAGGTCTAATTATTCATCTAAGGCGACGAACGAAGGAGGATTTACTTAGTGAAGATTGTCGACATACAAGTCTAGAAGATTTGGTGATTCAAGTTGATCTTTGGCGGGTCTCAAAGGTGGATTTGAACCGATTTGGAACTAGATTCATATCAATTGGTATCACAGCATAGGTTTATCATCTTCAATCGGTAAATCTATCTTTCTATTCATCATTCATCAAGTTTTCATCCATCAAAATTCAGTCACACTCATATCGCACCACCTTCTTGAAAATTCAAAAAATCAGAAACTTTGAAAATTCATAGCCGATTCATCTTACATCTTTTTGTTTTGAAATTTCAGATTTGAGTCCCTTATAACTAGTAGTTATATCGAAAAATATCAAAAAAATAAAAAAAATTCGACCAGAAACTTGTGATTTTTGTTCTGGATTCGTTTGAAGTCGGAAAGCTTTGAAATTTGAGATTTAGACTTCTTTTAGTGTGATATTTCTGGGGAAAATACTGAAAAAATAAAAAAAAATCCGTGGTGTTATCTATTTTCGACATTAACTAGAGTTTTAGTTTGGGAATTTTGGGATTTAGGGTTTTCATTGTGCAATTGATTCAATTTGTTGCAATTAGTCCTATTTGATTGTGTAATTGAGATTCTTGGGTTGCTTTTGCTATGAAATTGTGATTTGATTTGAAGAATTTCAGGTTCAAACCCTATTGGAGACAAGTGGTACAAAATTGGATTAAGTGGTACTAGGGTTTTGGTTAATCGATTTGATTGTGCGATTTGTGTTTGAATTGAGTTTTTGTGCAGCAACTTTGGAGAAGGAATTCGACATAAGGAGCATGCATAAGTGGTTTGGTTTGGTTTAAGATCACTTTCCTTTGATTCAAAATAATTTTGCTACTAATTTTTGTTCCTCAAGTAGGTCACGAGAAGAAAGGAGTGCTCTAGGAGTTGCTCTTATTAGACTTATTGAAGCTAGTAAAAGACATAATCTTGTGAGATCATCAAGAGAGTAGTGGACCGCCAATCCATATGAGTGCAAATACGAGAGCACAAGTCAAAGGTATAATCACACATACACTTGTGAGAATTTTTACTACTAATCTTTGTCCTTTTTGTAGGTATTATGGAAGGAGAGCAAGATCAAGCCAATGTGGCTACTATGTTGCAAGCCCTAATGCAACGTTTGGACAATATGGATACTAAATTCGATGCCTTGGCCGATGATGTCCAACAAGTAAAGGATGGCCAAAATCAACAAGATCAACCACCTCAACAAAGAGCTAATGCCGCACACAACAATGAGAGAATTCAACTTCCACCACCGAGGCAAGTTGCTAGGTTGGATCCAATGGAAAGATTGAGGCAACAAGAGCTTGGGGGTCAAGCAATCAATGAGAATATGCATCCTAAGAGGGGAATCGAAAGAGAAGAGCCTAAAGACAAAATCAAATACAAAATCCCTAAATTCAATGGGAGAGGGTCACCATCCGGTTATTTGGAGTGGGAGTCGAAATTGGATATGTATTTTGATTATCATCCTCATGCCGAGTCAAAGAAGGTGCAAATTGCTACTCTTGAATTTACGGAGAATGCTTTAAATTGGTGGAATCAACTAGTGCAAGCAAGAAGAAGAAATTTGGAAAGACCTATTGATACTTGGTTAGGACTAAAGAGCTTTATGAGGAAGAGGTTTGTTCCAAGCTTTTATACTAATGGTCTCTACCAAGAATTGCAATCTTTGAGGCAAGGAACAAGGAGTGTTGATGAATACTACTCCGAGATGATGTTGTTGATGTCTAGGGCCGAAGTTGATGAAGCTCTACAAGCCACAATCGCAAGGTTTTTGGCGGGGTTGAATAGAGAAATTCATGATATTGTGGAGATGCAACAACACTATGATGTTGAAGAATTGCTTCAACATGCTTTGAAGGCCGAAAGCCAAGTAAAAAGGAATAAGAAGAGCTTTGCATCATCATCAAGCTCATGGAAAACTCCAATTAAGAAAGATGAGAAATCATCCAAGCAAAGGGAGCTACCCCCAAAACCGATTCTAAGTCTTCATCGGGATCATCTTCTAAGAATTATGTTAAGTGCTTCAAGTGGCAAGGATTTGGGCACTATGCTAAGGATTGCGTTAACAAGAAATTCTTGTATTTTAATGAGCATGACGAGATTGTGAGTGAAGATGAAGAGTTAGCACTAGGATCTAGTGATGATGGAGGCGATGAAAGGGGACTTGCTTATGATGATGAGGACGATGATGATGGTTCAACACCAGCACTCTTGAACTTAGTTGCAAGAAGAACTTTAAGTGCCTATGTTAAAGGAGATGTGCACAATCAAAGGGAGAACTTGTTTCATACTAGGATGTATGCTAATGGGAAGCCTAGTAGTGTGATCATAGATGGAGGGAGTTGTACCAACATAGCTAGCATGTACTTAGTGAAGGAGTTAGCGTTACCTACCACTAAACACCCTAAACCCTACAGTTTAGGATGGTTTAATGATAGAGAGGAGATTAAGGTTAACAAACAAGTTTTAGTTTCTCTTTCTTTGGGCAGGTACGATGACAAGGTGCTATGTGATGTTCTACCAATCAATGCAAGCATGCCATGTCCTACTTGGTCGACCATGGCAATATGACAACAAGGTCCATCATGATGGTGAAACAAATAAGTATTCCTTTATGTGTGGTAACCGTCCGATTACTTTGATTCCTTTATCACCTCAAGAAGCTTTAAAAGATCACATAAAAGTGAGGGATGAATTTGCTAGGTTGGAATCAGATTTTAACGATAAAGAAAAGACTAAACATGCTAATTTGAATGTGAATTGCGATTTGGTTGATAAGCATGCTAGTTCTAAGAAAGTTAGTAAGGAGTGTATGTTAGCTACTAAGAGTGAGATTAAAGAAGTTTTGAATTATAATTCTGTTTTGATATTGCTTATGCTTAAATATACACTTGTGAGCACTAACTACTTGGAAAGTGAGCTTCCAAGCAACATTGTTTCTCTTTTGAGTGATTATGTAGATGTGTTTCCTAAGGATATTCCTAGTGGTTTACCACCAATTAGGGGGATTGAACATCAAATTGACTTCATCCCTGGGGCGCAAATACCTAATAAGCCAGCTTACAGGACAAATCCTGAAGAAACAAAGGAATTGGAGAAGCAAGCTGGTGAGCTACTTCAAAAGGGTTTTGTGCGTGAAAGCCTTTCTCCATATGCAGTTCCTGTTTTGCTTGTTCCTAAGAAGGATGGAACTTGGAGAATGTCTGTTGATTGTAGAGCAATAAACAACATAACGGTAAAGTATCGTCATCCTATTCCCAGATTAGATGATATGCTAGATGAATTGCATGGTGCTTGCTTATTTTATAAGATTGATCTTAAGAGTGGCTATCATCAAATTCGCATGAAAGAGGGTGATGAATGGAAAACTGCCTTCAAAACTAAATTAGGGTTGTATGAATGGTTAGTTATGCCTTTTGGATTGACTAATGCACCTAGTACATTTATGCGATTAATGAATCATGTTTTAAGAGCTTTTATTGGCAAGTTTGTTGTTGTTTGTTTTGATGATATACTTGTGTATAGCCGAAACCTAGATGAGCATGTTAAGCATCTAAGATGTGTGTTAGATGCACTTAGGGTTGAGAAGTTGTATGCTAACCTTAAGAAGTGCACCTTTTACACAAACAAGCTTGTTTTTTCTTGGTTTTGTGGTGTCATCGCAAGGTATAGAGGTTGATGAAGAGAAGATCAAAGCAATCAAATATTGGCCAACCCCACCAACGTTGGTCAAGTGAGATCTTTTCATGGACTAGCCGGATTTTATAGGAGGTTGGTTAAGGACTTTAGCACCTTAGCCGCACCTATTACAAGTGTGATGAAAAAGAATGCACCATTCAAGTGGGGAAAAGAACAACAAGAAACATTTGAGACTTTGAAGGAAAAACTAACTAACGCTCTTTTGCTTGTTTTACCTAACTTTAACAATACTTTTGAGAATGAATGTGATGCATCAGGGGTTGGAATTGGAGCTATTTTGATGCAAGGTGGGAAGCCCATCGCATACTTTAGTGAGAAATTGAATGGGGCTGCATTGAACTATCCAACCTATGACCAAGAGTTGTATGCTCTTATGAGGGCGTTGCAAACTTGGCAACACTATCTATGGCCTAAGGAATTTGTGATTCATACGGATCGTGAGAGCTTGAAGTATTTAAGAGGCCAACAAAAGTTAAACAAGACACATGCTAAGTGGAGCGAGTTCATAGAGAGCTTTCCTTATGTTGTGCGATACAAACAAGGTAAGGAGAATGTTGCAGCCGATGCTTTATCAAGGAGGTATGTCTTACTTTCCTTGCTTGATTCTAAGTTTCTTGGATTTGAGTATCTTAAAGAATTGTATGCTAGTGATGTTTCTTTTGGTGAAATCTTTAAAGCATGTGAAAATTCTGGATTTGGAAAGTATTATAAGCATGATGGATTTTTGTTTAAGGAATCTAGATTGTGTGTGCCTTCTTGTTCTTTGCGCATCTTGCTCTTGAGGGAATCGCATGAAGGGGGTTTAATGGGTCACTTTAGAGTTGATAGAACATATGATATATTGCATGAGCACTTCTTTTGGCCTAAGATGCGACATGATGTAGGGAAGTATATTGCTAGTTGTATTGTTTGTTTGCAAGCTAAATCTACTTCTAAACCTCATGGATTGTATACTCCTTTGCCTATTCCTCATGAACCATGGACTCATATTAGTATGGACTTTGTGTTAGGTTTACCTCGTTCTAGGAGAGGTAAAGATTCTATCTTTGTGGTTGTTGATAGGTTTTCTAAGATGGCACACTTTATTGCATGTACTAAAACGGATGATGCCATTAATGTAGCTAATTTGTTCTTTAAGGAAATTGTTAGACTACACGGAATGCCTAGGACGATTGTAAGTGATAGAGATGCTAAGTTCTTAAGTCACTTTTGGAGAACTTTATGGGCTAAGTTAGGTACTAAGTTATTATTTTCAACTACTTGTCATCCTCAAACCGATGGTCAAACTGAAGTAGTTAATAGGACTTTGTCTACCCTACTTAGAGCATTAATTAAAAAGAACTTAAGAACTTGGGAGGATTGTCTACCTCATGTTGAATTTGCATACAATAGAAGCATACATAGTACTACTGGATATTCACCTTTTGAAACTGTGTATGGCTTTAATCCTTTAACCCCATTGGATTTGTTGAGTTTACCTTTGAGTGTGCAAGTCGACATGGATGGACAAAGGAAGGCCGATTATGTTAAGGAACTTCATGCTAGGGTTCGAGCTCAAATCGAGAAGAAAACACAACACTACATAAAGGTTAATAACAAGGGGCGCAAGGAGATCGTCTTTGAACCCGGAGATTGGGTTTGGTTGCATCTAAGGAAGGAAAGGTTCCCTGAAAAGAGAGTCTAAGCTCTTACCTCGTGGAGATGGTCCATTCCAAGTCTTCGAGAGGATCAACAACAATGCCTACAAGCTAGATCTTCCAAGTGAATATGGCAATGTAAGTGTTACTTTTAATGTTTCAAACTTCTCCTTGTTTGATAGTGATGCAGATTTGAGGACAAATCCTTTTCAAGGGAGAGAGGATGATGCACCTAAGGCTTATCATGGCATAGAAGAGCACAATGGAGCTAATGTAGATCATGTCTCGGATAAACATGGAGATGTCATGAATGTTCAAGAAGATGTTAAGGTTGATCCCGGATTGAACGCAAGCTTGGAGGAGCATGGAGTTGGAGGCATCGCATGTGACCGGCCATTGCTTGGAGAAGCCGCGCAACACCGGCCACATGATCGGCCACTTGACCAGCCATCGCATGGGCAACCGGCCACAACCGGCCATCGCATGGGGCATCAACCAGCCATCACATGGGGCATCCGCGCACAACCGGCCAATGGATCCTTTATCCATTCCACAAGGTCCAATGACAAGGGCTAGGGCTAAACGGTTCAAGGAAGCTTTATTGGATTTTGTTAGATCTCATCTTGGAGGTTTGGAGTCCATTGAAGAACAATTGGAGAGCATTGAAGTCGACATCACCAAGAATATTCCCATCGATTCCAAGATATTCACCTTACTTGAAATCGATGATCATTTGTTCTTATGTTGTGTAATTCGGCCACATGGGCCTTTGTTCTATCTTAGTTTAGTTAATTATTTAGTTTGGACCTTGATTTGGGTTGGACCTTGTTTAATTAAAGTCCAATCCTCATCTATATTCCTATTGGTTGTAATTTAGGATAGTTTCTAGAATAATCTATGTAAGCCGCCCTAAAGGCTTTAGGATTGGGAGAGAGGTGCGTCCCCTACTACTATATAAAGGGACCATCCCTCTCTTGTAAACATAAGTTGAGTTGATTAATAAAATTGAGGTTTATTCACCCAAATTGATTATCTTAACTTCATTGTTCTAGTTTGAGCAAACTTAGGGTTCTTCAATCTTGTATTGTCCTAGCAAACAATTAGGTTGTGATTGCTTAATTGTTTGTGAATCTTGTGATCTAAGGTTGATAATTGCAGGTCTAATTATTCATCTAAGGCGACAAACGGAGGAGGATTTACTTAGTGAAGATTGTCGACATACAAGTCTAGATGATTTGGTGATTCAAGTTGATCTTTGGCAGGTCTCAAAGGTGGATTTGAACCGATTTGGAACTAGATTCGTATCACCAATTCAAATCATGCTAGTATAAGATTAAGAACAGAGATTAAGAAACATATTCTATAGATAAATCAAATTATGAAGGACGAAAGTCTCCCCATAAATTATTGATCAAAATCACCAAAGGAAAGAAAGTATAAAGGGATTAACCTCTCATGAATTGAGTGGAATCCATAAAAACATAAAGAAACTAAGAAAACTTACAGACCACCAAGGAGTTGGGCGGCTGCCACAAAGAAAAGAGAGAAAAACTAAAACCTAGAAAACTAGTGCTTAGGTAGCTTAGGTTTTTCTATCACATAAGGTGGGTATTTATAGGAGGCTGCCTAGGGTTTAATTTAGAGTTAGTAACCACTTAAACTAACCCTAGGGAGGTGCTGGGCTGCTCTCCAAGTCTTCAAGCTAATCCAAATAATAATTTGAGCTCAATTTGATAAATCCCGCAAGAAAGGCCCAAGACAATTTCTGTCCGCTGACTTCAGGGGCATTTTCGTCCATGAAAACGTCCGAATTGGACTTCGACCAAAACACGAAAGTTGCAGCTCTTGGAGTTAGCTTTCCAACACCTACTCATACGCCTTAAACGGAGCTCTGGATCAAAAGTTATGACCAAAATACAGAAGGGTCGCCAAATCTGGAAACAATTGGAGAAGGTTCAAAGAGAAGTGACACGATGGCTGTCTGGCGCGAGCGCATGGCCGGCCCCAACTCCCCATGGGCGCCCATGTCAATGGCTTGTGCGCCCAGGGCGTTGACCTCAGGCCCCAGGTCGCCTGCGTCCATGTGCTGGGTGGCACTCCCGACTGGCGCTGGGCGCCCATGCGGCATGCTTGGCGCCCCATGTGGTTTGCCTCGTGCTCCATGTGCTCTAGTGCTACGACGCCTCTTGACATGTCTTTTGCCATGAAATTCAGTTTGGACCTTAAAATTGACTCTTCAAACTCTTCAATTACGATCATATTGGCTCCATTCTTCATCCAAATTGTCCTTGGAAAATATTTGTGTAAATAATCATCCAAAAAGGTACAAAAATGGTGATTTTGCACTTTTCTTCTTAGCACCTATAAACACAAATATACCAAATATAAGGCATAACCAAGCATAAATACCCAAAAAGCATAGGAAAATGAGCATGAAAAGATGCATAATTTCGGTATGATCACCTTCTCAAGACGCAGGTCGTCCCAGGGTCCTGGAAATCACGGTAGAGGGAAGGGTTTGATGACTCTTCAAGCACTGGCTGAAGGGGTAGGTCGGCCTGGTCTCCCCGTGTCGGTCCTGATATCTGAGATAGAGAGTCCTTATGGTGTCTTACTAGTCTTGCCTCCCTTTTTTTTTTTTACTTTATATTCTCTCCTTTTTGGCTATAATCCATTGAAGATCACTCTATCATCATGGCAGGTAATTTGAACAAGGATCATGAAGAAATAAGCACCTTGTCTTTGGCTGAGAGGCGAGCGAGGCTAAACGCTCGTCGCGCAGGCATTAGTCCTTCCCCCGTCGCTACCTCGGTTCCTCCGACGTCCACTCCGAAGACTCGGTCACCGAGTCCGGTTCTTTACAATTATCGCAGGTGCGTCCTCAGGGCCGCCGACTGCGAAAAGCTCTCAGGCTGGTGGCTCTAGTTCACGCCCCCCGTTCGACCCTGAGTTCCCATCATTTCTATCTGGAATCTTCTTTGGTGCTGGGTTTGCAGAATGGTACAAAAAGGACTGTGAGAGGGAGACCACTCTTGGGTTTATTGATATGATGGTCGCATTCTTCTCATATGGCTTCAATTATGCTGATATTGACGACTTTAGAGCCGTCCGAGATGCTGCTCCCGTTGAACGTGCTGCTTTGATGGTCGGCGCCGCCATTCAGGTAATTATCTTTTTGACGTTCGTATATTCTATTTTCTTAGCTTTTACTTACAGGTTTCCTTTGTGCTGTAGAACCTTGTCATTGCCCGAGGGAACTTTGCTGCGTTCGAAAAAGAGAATTCTGAATGGGCCCCGCAGGTCGCAAAGTACATTTTTGACAGGCTTCCTGGGGCTCCGTTGATTCGTCACCAGAAGGAACAAGATCAATCTAGAGCAGCGATCTTAGAAAAGGATTCCAGGTGAAGGCTTTAAGAAGTGACTTGGCGTACAACATGGAGGCTCTGAAAAATGTCAAAATTGATCTCCAGGATGAGAGGGAGAGGGTGCAGTGGAGGAACAAGACCATCATGGACGAACGGGAAGCTTTTGTGAAGGCTAAGGCGTCTTGGGCTGAGGAGAGAGCTACTTTGCTGGTATGGCGTTCGTCTCCTTTAATTTTCATTTCCCTGTTTGTAAGGGCCTTGCCTTAACGAAAAGTTGGATTTATTGTGCAGGTGGAAAACAAAAAACTTAAGGCGTAAGTGGAATTGACGTTAGAGCAGACGGCTGCTCATATGAATTCTACCCGTGACTCTGCTATCTACTTGATCCAGAGGGAGAACCCAAAGCTTGATGTTTCCAGCATCAACTTTGAGAATGACGAGCTTCCCCTGGGTTATTTGCTTGATCCTATTCTTAACAAAACACTTGATGAGTTCATTCTGGAGCAAGGAACCGACCTCCAAGAGGGTATTACCGATGCCCAGCCTGGGACGATCGGTTTTGCTCTGATTGGGACTCCACCCCGTGCAGAATATTCTTTGGATCATGTAAGCGACGACCATTGGCCAGAGCAGCCAGCAAGCAAACGCCAGAAGAAGAAATGAAGACCTTGGACCCATCTTTTCTAAGATCCTGTTGTACTCGCCTTTCAGGGCTTTTAAGAACAGAAGTTTGTAATAATTTGAATTCTCATCTCCTTCTCCCCTTTCTACTTTAAATACTGTTAAAGCTTTTTTATTGCTTTATTCGATTTTCTGCTTTCTTTGGGAGGGACATTCGTCTCATGGTTATAAGTTTTTCTTTACCTCATGGTTTATGTATTATGAGGGGGACCCTTATTTAATTATTTATTTTTTATTTTTTTTGGAATACATGGTCTTGTCGGAGACGTACATCTTTATAACGATACTGAATCTTTTAAGTTTTAAAGTAAAAGGGTCTCAAAAGAGGCGTTCGCCTTTATAACGATACTGAATCGTTTATTTTAAAGTAAAACGGTCTCAAAAGAGGCGATCGTCTTTATAACGATACGTAATCGTTTATTTTAAAGTAAAACGGTCTCAAAAGAGACGTTTGTCTTTATAACGATACTGAATCGTTTATTTTAAAGTAAAACGGTCTCAAAGGAGACGTTCGTCTTTATAACGATACTGAATCGTTTATTTTAAAGTAAAACGGTCTCCAAGGAGACGTTCGTCTTTATAGCGATACTGAA